>WBNH01010567.1:7118-58001 GCA_013401255.1 Urocolius indicus | reverse complement strand
TGGCTCTCAGTCCTGCCGTTGCCATCCATGGGTTGCAGGGGTACTGCCTGTGTTCTCACCACGGCTTGCAGAGGGGTCTCTGGTCTGATGCTCCTCCTTTCTCCTTCTCTGACTGTGGGGTCCGCATGATCGCCTCCATCTTGTACCACCCTTACACCTCCTGCCAAGCACTTCAAATTCCCGTCCCTAAATAGTGATCACAGAGGCGCCAGATTGGCCCAGCCGGGCCGGGGGGTGGGTCTGAACCCAGGAGTCGGGGGAGAGTTCAAAAAACTTTTACCGGGTCTGCACTGCAACCCGCTCCCCCTGTTACCAAGCAAAAGCAACTCCTTGCTAAACCATGACACCATAGTTAGAGCCTCAACTAGGTAACAAAGCACAGCTCCACTGAGAGGATTAAACTTAACTCCTTTCATTAATGGAACATAGATGGAAACAGTTTGGATGGTTTGATACTAGAGAATTCTAAGACCTTCATCCCCTGGATTTAAAAACATCCCGTAATCAGAGAGGAAACAGACAACTAAGTTGATAGAAGCAGAAAAAGGACATCTCTGGAAGGAGATGCAATGCTAACAGTTCTCCTTAGTCTCTGGAGCTGCTGTGATATGGCACAGCTGAGCTAGCTTTCTTATTGCAGGCCTACCCAGCTTGTGGGCAGTATGCAAATGCCTGTAGATGAGTGTAGGTCCTTCCTTCCTGCACATCAGGATGCTTGTGCAGCATGCCCTGACCTGGAAGGGAAAGCACTTTGGTGGAATAGCCCAGGAGTGTTTGCAAAGAGGGACTGAGGGGATGGAAGGAAGGGAAGCAGAAAGTATTTAATAACTCCCAAATCATTTTTCAAAATTCATGAGCTATTATTTCAGCTGCGTGACCTCCTTAAGGGACTTTCTAGAGGGCCAGATTATGCAGTCAACCAAAAATATAAATAAGTACGGAAAAGACAGATATCACTTTGTTCAGCCAAATTATGTGGGACGTCAGGTTAAGGTTCCTGTAGGGTGCATGCACACACTCCAGGAGAGAAGTGTGGCCTAACAGCCACTCCAGCAAAGGATACCTCCCCAGCCAGTGGCTATGGCAGGAACAAAAGAATTCTTTATATCTGGGGAGTGATGATTTCCAAAGGCTTCATGCCAGTGCTGCAGACAGAAGCACATTGCATTGCTGCAAGATTCCAACCGCAGTTCAAATGGTCTGCAGCTTCAGATATGGTGCAAGGGACTCGCTCACGGCCAGGCACAAGCCTTGGGCATAAGACCCTTTACTCTTCCTAGCTGCTGCACTCTACATTCAGGTAGAGGAAACTTGTGTGTTCATTTCCATTTGCATTTTTTTCTTCCACCTTCACAGAAAAAACATGTGCAACAAGAACTAGCCAGTCCCCTTGAGCCCAGCTCCTAAATCTTCATGTCATTTACTCGTTTATTGATGTTGATTTAAATGACTGCTGGGTTCAGGAGTCTGTAAGTTGTGGAAGAGCTGATCCTTAGAAACCTGTTTACCTTTCAAGTGAGGATGTAGTAAGAAATGCAGCTAATCATATTGGCTAAGAGCTAAGGATTGGGGTGAGAGGATGCTCTGTCCACAAGATATGTTGTCTAAGACTGGAATCTCTTTGGTTGTCAGTGGTATTTCTGTGGTTCTGCTCCTTGGTAGCGGAACGGCAACTTCATAATATCACATGTATGTGTGTATATGCACACCAATATTTACTCTATTATAGGTGCATAGAGGTGTGAGGGAAATGTGTGCTGTACAAAGACATATGATGAGACACTTCTGTGTCTGAATAACAGTGGCAACCAGAAATTACAAAAGAAACATGAGCATCTTTAACCGGTAAAGACCACAGAGAAGTTAAAAGTGCTTAAATTAAGACACTTCAGGCATCCTACATTCCTCCACACCTCCAGTATATTTGAAGTCTAAATATGATGTCACAGATGACGTATATTTTGTGTAAAGGCATGTACACACACTGCCCTATGCAGAGGTAGACCAGTACTTCCCTGCACCCTACCTGCATTCAACTTCTTAATGAGCCTTTAAAGCTTCATTGCATGTAACTTCCAGTCTCCCTCATTCTTTGCAAACACACACATGCAGATTTAACCTGGGAAATAAGAAACTTAAGGAAACATTTTGCTATACTGCAAACGTAAGCCACATATAAAATTCTGAAAGAGTTGTTTTGCATCAGTCTCAAATCTGAGCAGTCAGGTAAGAAGCCTATAAGAAACAACTTCAGAGCAAGCCCCTGATTTACAGGGGCACAAGTTTAGCTCAGGTCTGCACATCCTAGGATGACTTGTGAAGTTCAGAGAGGAATAGCACAGAGAGTCAGAGCACAAGGTCTTTGTTTTGAACAGATGCAGAAAGCTCCTCTTCCTCCCCCGCCCAGCAAGGAGATTGCATCAGTACCACAGAAATACAGGTTATTAGCTCAGTGGGAATCTAGCAGAGTTCAGACTAAAAGGTTCAAACAATTCCAGCTTGCAGCTGGCAAACCTAAACAAGACCAGCCAGCTGGCCTTGAGCTGAGTCATCCACACTAACTCGGTTGAAAATGTTAACCCATTAATTTAATCACTGAAATCCAAAAAACCCTGACAACTGGAGACATCTGTCTTTTACAGAATGACAGACTGGAAAAGACCGTGCAAACCAATTTTCCGGGGCTTTTTCTGGGCTTCCGTGTGCGCTCTGCACACAAATCTCATTCCTGATAGTCTTGTTCTTGATAGCCTGTTCAGATTCAGCAGAGCAGGCTGTATTTCCTTAGTGCATGAGCTTAAATCCCATGGGAGTCAACAGGGCTAATGGCACACATTTAGAGATCAGGCACATGATTAAATCACTAAATAGAGACAAGCTAAGGACACACTGACTTTATTGCTCCTTTAGCTGATAGATTTCATCTTTACATGTTTCTTCCTCCAGGAGTTAGAACTTGTTGGGGTGGCACTCTTTGTTCCAGTTTGAAAAATAGCAGAAAGAGAGAAAACAAGTTTCTTTTGTCTCTTATGAAGCTGTAAACTCCAGAAGGGGGATAAAAAATTGACATGAGAGCTCTGGATAGCTTATTTATAGGAAAAACAAAACAAAACAAAACAAAACATGAAGCAGCAACATAGAAAGCTGGAAAACAGCAAGCAGAGCACACCACCTTCAGTTTCCACTTCCAGGTTGCTGATGCACACAAAAGTTTTAAAAATTGTTAGTCATTGCAGAGGAAATTAAACCGTTTATGGGAGCACAGACTCCTTGAGCTGAGCAGTGGGCTGGGCAGCTCTCTTCCTGAGGAGCTCATGGCACCATCCAGGCTGCAAACATGTTGCTAAAGAGCTTGTGAGTAAGGTTTCTCAGTCTCCTGCTTCCCGTCACTTGCTTGCCCACAAGACAGTTTCAGGAAAGCCTGTAAAGCAGCCAGACAACCTCAATTCGAGTTCTAAGCAATGATGTCTGAGGAGACTGGGAAAAATGAGTGACTCACTGTTGCTCAGAGCCTGGACAGGGACCAGTGGGTCACTGCTACCTCTTCAGGAGACTTCAGACTGTCCTCCTGAAGTAGGATGGTGACATCAGAAACCACAAAAACAGAGAGAAAATATTTCGTCCATGACCCACCCCCAAGGGAGATTTTCATCTGCTTTGTTATTGCTTTCCTCTACAGAAATCCTTACCTTTACCTCAACTAACAGCTCCATCAGCAGCTACCACAGCCTAAGGTGCACAGAGCTGAAAACCAGCACATTCAAACATTTGTTTTATTTGAGACGGTCAAGAGATTTGAAGCAAAGTGAAGAAGGCCATGCTGAAGCATAGCATGTTCAAACATACAAAAAAATAACCCTCCACAGACTCGAAAACATCTCTAGCTATGCAAACAACCTTACCTCCTGCCACTTGTCTTGCAAATATCCCCTGATGCAAAGTTGTGTTGGATATCCCCAGGCAGTGAGCCAGCTTCAAGCCGAGGCTTGCAAGAAGATATGGGATGGTTGGTCATAAACACCAAGGCAGGGGAGGAAGAGGTTCATTAAAGAGTAGCAACTGGGTGAAAGGACTGAAACCTAGAGGCCTGGTTTAAGTGTGGGCAGTGCCATTTGCATGAAAGGTGAAAACTGTAAAATTAATGAAAAGGACTGGACAGTGTGGTGCATGCAGTAAAGGCTGGAAGAAGTTGCCCAGGAAGGATGCAGGACTCAGGATGGCTCTTGCCAGGCTTGTGTCCATGTTACTGTAGCTGTCAGACCATCAGGCAGTAGCAGCTACCCACTGCAAAGCAAGATCTGGTCTACAAGCGCACTTATTTCAAGTTACTGTCCTCTTTCCTGAGGCAGGGTGTTAGCATCAGTCATTAGCATCAGGCATGTACAGGGAGCCCCAAAGGCGAGTGCAGCTAACCTGCTGTGCAGCAGATCTGTCCTGAGCCATGCTCACCCCAGCTCTGCATTTGGCTGGTGGCTTTCTCTGAAGCACAGCATGGCTAACAACAACGGCACACAACAAGCTCAATTCCAAACACTTCTTACACCTGTGGGATTATTTGACGTAGAAAAATATAACTCCTTCTGCATGAGGGCAGCACTCTGTGGTTTAACCTCACATACTCTAAAGAGATGGATTATTCTTGCCATAAAAGAAGGATCAGAGTGGCTTTATTGACTGCAGTGGAGTTAAGCAGGATTATTCCAAGTGAGAATTTGGCCCCTTGACTTCAGTGAAGCTGGGTTTATTAATCCCAGATGGAGACCTGGCCTGGTACAATCCCCTCTGAAAGTCTTGGGAGATTAGTAATACATAGACTGAATCAGTGCCATTACTCAGAGCTTGACTGGTTATCAAAATCCTGCACCTGCCACTGCATGAAACGCTGCAGGGCTGGGGCCAAGCAACAGCCATCACTGACTTCAGGCCCCAGGTCATGGTGATCAAGGGCACGTTCCTCAAATGATGCCTCATGACAGGGAGAAGATGCCAAAGTAGGACCCTCTCCTATGCAAACATCTGGGAACATCACCCAGAATGTGAGTCTTGGCCCTCATGGTGGCATTGAACACATTGGGCAGGGAGACAGGGAAATTTTGCTTTTTCATATAAGGGCCTTTTGTGATGCTCTGTATAGATCCATATGTTTAAAAAATGAGGATTAAATTCCCTGAGCTTCAGGGAATCTGCCACAGCATCTGTTTACCAGTTTTGAAGAGCAGATATGGCTTTGTACGGCAAAAGGAAAACTTTCTTCCCTACTCTAAATGCAAGAAAACCGAGGTCTTTTTTCAGCAATTATCTCCAAGTCCTCTCTGGGCAGACAAAATTTTGCTTCCCAGTGTTATAGTCACAAGTGTCATACTTCCAGCAGGGACTGAACCCACCGAAAATTAAAATCATTTGGCTTTCACAGCAGTTCCTTTACACGAACACACACACATATGCCCATAGACTATGAAGCTGTGCCATGTGTTGCGGTGTGGAAAAAAACAGAATAAACAGATACCAAGAGTGCTGATGGCTTTTTGGGTCTCAAGTGGTAGAAATGTAGAGTGGGCAGTAGATAGCCCATGGAAGAAATGCAGATTGGCCCTTATATAGCCCATTTTACCAGCACATAAATCATGCTGAGGCAGTGTTCCTGGCTATAGGATTCCAATGTCTCTCCCCAGATGATTGGCTGGAATTTCCCCTCTGCTTTGAGGTGGCACATGCGGGTCAATGTAGCAACTAAAGGGCATTGCGTGCAGAGGAGGACTGGCACCACAGTCAGGAAGAAAGCAATGCCTAAGCTTGCCACTCCATCTCTGCTTTCCAAGTGTTTCTGAAGTCAGGCATCTGGAGTGTGATGTAATCTGAAGGTTGATCATCAGCAGCACACATACAGCTTTGCACATCTGGCCCACAGGTGTTCTGGCTGTTATTTATCAGTGACTGTATCACTCAAAAAACTCAAAAGCACCCTGAGTTTGTTGGGTGATCGTACTTGTTCTGCAGATCATTCACAGAAGCCAACAAAATGCTATTGATTTTATGAAAACTGTCTCTGCTTTTTAGTGGGTGGCCAGGTTTTTTGTTTGTGTAGTTTTTTTGGGTTTTTTTAATAAGGCGTTTAAACCATAGGTACTTTCAAAACAGGGGTTTTGTTGTTGTTATTAATTCCACTGGCATTAATCCACACAGTTAAGTCAATTATAACGGATGGCTGCTATCATCCACTTGCTGATTTAGGAGTCAAACTTATGGTAGAGCCTTTGTGTTGCACTGGTGAAGAAAAGCTGAGGATGTTCCTACTTGTACTCAGCATTGCACAAATCTTACAAGGCTTGCTCCCAAAGTACCTAATTTATACAGGACAAGGACAGGTAAAGAGGGGAAATTGGTAGGAAAGGTCTCATCCATGAGCTAGGAACTGCTAGCGCACAGTCCCAATCCCAGAGCCAAATGCTTCCCACAGGGACATTGCCACTCACAAGGTTTGGAAACTGCAGCTGTACACACTACACACAGGAAAAATGAAGAGAGCAGGGAAACTGCTGGCTGAGTATGTCAGACCAGAAGAGTTCCCTTGGACAAAGAATAAAGCTGCACATGTATACATTTATTTTTAGAGAAAGTGTTTTTCCTAGAATTTGTATTATTTTGGTAGGAATGCAGTGGAGAGGAGAAAAGATTTCCCTTCATCCAATACTCTTTGCTTTTCTGAAATGAGGCAGAACAAAAAGAGAATAATTTTGCAGCCCGTTTCATCTCTCAGTTGTGTTTATCCCTGTAGAGAGAGATAGGGACCAGAGACAAGTTTCACACGTGCCATGCTGCGTGTGATGCTTGCTGTCCTAAGCCACCATCTTCACACATTCCAAAGAGGAAAAGGAATTATGTTCCCATTGTTCCCCTTATTTTCCTCCCAGATATTCTCCATCAGACTAAAAAAATGTGTTTGTCTTAAACACCAATATATTCTACTTTTCAAACAGATTAGCACAAGTATACGGTCAGTCATTGTAGCCCAGACGATGCCTTAAGTCATTAAAGCTTTAACAGGCCATGCAACTGTCTCTTAAAATAAATTCAGCCTTAGCTTAGAAGTTGTAGTTGTGTAGAATAAGATTTGCTCATGGATTTTGCTGTGAGCATATCCATAAAAGTGTAGGATCTGTCCCTAATAATTTCTGCCCTCATTACCTGATTTCTATATAACATATTTCCATGTTTTTGGCACTGCTCTGTGTGCACAGTTCAGGCCGGGAGAACTGAGCCCTCGCTCAGAATTGCTTGTGGTCTGGCAGCTGGAGCCCATGTTGATCTGGAGGATGAGTGGCTCATGAGACAGGAAGACCTGAAATGACTGCCCTCATCCCTGGCATGAGCCTCAGCATCTTTAGAGCACTTCAAGGACACATTTGTGTCTGTGCTACCTCTCCTCCATGACTACATATATTTCACTTGAGCTACCCAGTCAGAACATCTTCTCCCCTGCCTTTTCCCCCTCTCTCTGCTCCTTTACTTTCTTATGCAAAGGCAGGCTAGTATGTGAGTGCCTCTGGGGAGGGGAGATGAACCAAAGGAACAGCAATAGGCCTTCTCTGCTGTTCCATCAGCCAGAAGGGGTGGTAATGACTGGCTCTCTCCTGTCCTTCTTTTCCCCGGGTCTCTGTCTTTCCCTGGCCACTTGTTCTTTCATGGGGTCAGGAAATGCTGGTGGTGTACTTCAGTGCTTGTTCCTCTCAGCCACCCACGAGGCAGCTGGGCAGAGCCAAGGATAGAGCCTACATGGTCCTTTCAAGTGTTGAAGCAGCTCTGCTTTTTCCTGCTCCAACTGCTCATTAGCAGCTTCCGCCTTTCGGCAATTTCCAGCCATGCTTTCAGTGAAGTGCTGCCAAGATTTTAACAAGGGGTTCCCACAAACCTACCTCCTCCAGCTGCAAGAAACCTCACTACCCCACAGACACTAATGCTCAGGCTGTGGAGGAGTGCAGAACTGGGGGAAAAGTTCCCGGGGGGAGGAGGGGGGGGGGCTTCTTCCTGTTTAAAGTGGTGGGGTTTTTTGTTTCATTTAATTTTCTGGCGAGGGAGAGACACAGCACCTTGGAGCAAAACATTATTAACTGCCCAGAGGTTTGCTGCATAGAGGCAGGACATAATACAGAAATTCTGAGCATCCCAGCAGCAAAATATTTCTTTGCCCAACTCTCCCTTCTCCTCTCCATAGCGAGGACAGAGCTAGGCAACTGATTTTATCTGGGATAGGATAATCAGCCACAAGCTGAAATTATAAGTATATGGAGCCCCAAAAGGCAAGTTTTTCAATGGGAAGTTATTGAGCCAACACAATTCTGCATGTGATGGAGGCTGCATTGGCTTTCTCACATTGATGGGCATGGGTGGGCTGTGCTGATTCACACCAGTGCTGAGTCAATTTCCTGAAGGAGCTATGAGCTTGCAGGGCTCTCACAGGTCCAGGATGGATGCCCAGTGACAGGACAAGGAGTAACAAACACAAGCTGGAACACAAGAAGTTTCACTTGAACATGATTTTCCCTCATGTTCCCTTCTTGTTCCCTCATGTTCGTGTGAGGGAACCTTGGCACAGGCTGACCAGGGAGGGTGTGGAATCTCCTTCTCTTCTCTGGAGGTTTCCAAACCCTCCTGGATGCATTCCCTGACTGAGGTGAACCTGCTTTAGCAGGGAGTTGGACTGGATGGTCTCTAAAGGTCCCTTATAACCCTCACCATATGGGGATTCTTTGATTCTGTGGGGTTGCATCAGCCCCTGGGATTCTTTGTTTGGTGAGCATCTCTCTCTTCTTTTTTTCAAGTGGAAAGGAACTGAAGCTCCATGGAAAATCCAACAGTTCAGTTATCAGGAGCTAAGGAAAAATTATGTGAGTATGCAGAGGTGTTAAACTTGTGAGAGCTGCAGCTAGTGCTGGAAATGCCTCTTGCTTGAGACAGTTGGGCTTTGCCTGAGGCAAATATGAACTGGGTGCAAGAAAGTCAACTACATTACAGACACCAAAATAGTAAATTTATGTGACAGAAGTCAACTAACTACTGATTGATATGTTGACAGATAAACCCACAGATTACAGGTTAAGAAAGGAGGGCTGGGGACACAGGAAGAGTCTTGAAGGGAAAAGGTTTAAATTCTCTTATGCCACATCCCCATAAAACAGCTAGTTATGCACTTGATAAACTATGGAGCAGCCAGACACAGGGAGGATGTTTCTCTTCAGACCAAAAGTGGGCAGATAAATCCTCCAATGTCTGAAGAGTCTGGGGCAAATTAGGTTAGAGACTTTCCTATAAGAGGGGTACTTTTGGTGCTAGCAACAGGGGCCCTATTGCTAAAGAATGAACAACTGTGAGGAATATGTTTTTAAATGATTTCCCAGCTGTAAGATGCACATAATTGTGGCTTTCCTTCATCTGGGAGGCTTCAAGAGCAGATGGTTGATAAAGAAAGGTTCATACCAGCAAAGGCAGAAAAACACGATCCCAGGTATCTGGTTTCAGTCTGTTCGTACCCACAGTATTAGATCTGATTTGGGCTCTCTCATACCCCCCCTTCCTCTGCATGCATATAATTATCTGAATTCCTTTCTCCACTGCTTCCTTCCCTCTGAAACTTTGCAGACTGACCCTCCTGCCTTTTCTGTTGAAGGGATGGCCACGTATTTAGGCTCTCTCCTTTCCTGGCCCATGGAAGGGTCCATGGAATGGCCAGAAGGACCAGTACTCCCAGGAGGACAGAAAGCAGTCATGAGGATGGGAATTTATTTCTCATCCCCATCTTTCTATTTTTTCATGGAGGGAAACACTCTAAAAATCAAGGTTGAAAACCCCAAATTCAATAATTTCTGCCATTTAAAGGCATTGTTTGTGCCTCAGTTTCCCCTTTATGGCCAACCTCTGCTACTCACCCCTGGTCCTGTTCAGAAAGAGGCCTCTCCTGCATCTTGCACTGCAGAAGAATATCCCCAGGGACTCTTGTACAAGTTTCTTTTCCTGGCAGATAAGTAGGTAGCAAGGCAGCGGAGGTCAAAGACAAACATATGAAGTTCTGCTGCTGTGGTGTTTTCCCCATCCAGGCACCTTATTGTGGAGTGATCAAGTGGAAGTGGGATTATTTCCAAAGTGCCAATGTGCTTTCTGAAATACAACTCCATCCTTTTCAGGGATTGCCATGAACTAGCACTTACCTCGAGGGAGTGCACATGCTTACCTGCTTGCCAAGGTCCCACTGCTGCTAAGTAATATAATATTTTTCCTAAGAATGATATGATTTTCCTAAAAAATCAAGGAGCCTTGTGGAGATGGCAAGAGAGAGACAAGGTTGCATGTGCAGCCTGTGTCTGGTACACCTTACCTTCAGCTTGCTATGGGACACCAGGTGCTTCTTCAGACAGGAGGGAGCTCTGCTGAGAACACATTTAGCCTAATCTAGGTGGCAAATACCTATGTATAGCCCAACTTGGTGGCCCATCTCTGAGCCAGCTCCTGGCAGCCACTTCCTCACCTCCAATCTAGGACATCTCTGCTCCTTCATGGTGGCTGCTAGTATAACAGCTCTGTAATAAAAGCTAAGTCCCAAATTCCTCTGCATGCTTCCTGCTTCAGGTGGCTCACAGAAATAGCCTGTGCAGAGTTTGAAGGTGATTTTGGGAGTCTCAGAACTAGGTCAAAATAAACTGAATTTCCACCAGGTCCAGGTGAAATGTGACTTTGCAAGTTGGGCAATTTGCTGGCTGCTTTCTGGCTTTCCACCTGCTGCCATCCCAGCCTCCAGCCTGCAGTCATCGGGAAGCATTGTTGGATCATGGCTGTTTCCTAGTCTCTCCGTGCTCTGAAGCATCTGAGCTGCTTTTAACCAGGCTCCAGAAAACAATGACAAAAAAGAGAAATCGCCGTTGGGCATGGAAAATTTTCCACTCAAGCAGCATAAGTGTCAGAAGGTTTTGAGAACATAAAAACCCAGAAGATGCTGGAAAGCAGTCATTCCCAAGGCAGCCAGGAGTGATGATCCCCAGTTCACTAAGCTCAGGAATGAGCAAGGTTGAGGGGTGAATGGGAGTCATTGGGCAGTGATCAGCTCGTGTAGGAACTCTGCCCGTGATGATGACCACTTCTGCAAAATAAGGTGGTTTATGTGTCATAGCCAGGATCTCAGACTTCTGTAGTTGGTGTCACTTATAAGAACTTTTTTATTGCAATTCAAACTCCTTTCAGCAAGAATGATTGGTCAGGAACTGCATCCACTCTGGAGATGCCAGAAAGGCAGTATCATTAGCCCACGGGCAGCACTCACCCACTGAGCAGGGCTGGGGTCACTGCTTTTGCACACTATTTTTTACTTCCCCAAATAGTAGTGGGGAGGAGATAGTCCATACATTCTCAGTGAAATCAGTACCAGCTGGTGTGGGGCAAGCATCTTGTGTGTGCTGCTCACAGTCCTCATCCCCCGACTCACTGCTGACTCCATCCCTAGCTCCAACCACAAGGCAAGAAGGTGGGCCAGCACCTTTCTGGCAGTGATTTTGGCCTGCTGAAGCTCACATGGAGAGACAGAGGCTGAGCCCTGGAGGCAGAACCATTTTTTACATTCCCAAGTTTAAAAGAAGTTGAAAAATATCCTCTAAAAAAACCCCAACAAAACCAGCAAATAAACAAAATCAGTTTTGCTGCATTTCCTATTTTGCTTGCAGTCTTAGTAATGTTATGGAAATTATATCAATCCCTTTGTAACCAAAACCACCCTAATCCTACAGAAATGAAGACCTTGGGGGCCAGTTGCAAAACTTCCTGCAACGAAGGCTGTGCTCTTGGCTGCCACCTTCTATCAAGGCAACAGCTCTCAGCTCTGGTGGTTTCTGCGCAGTGCTCTTGTGCTGGGGAATGCTCCTTGTGGGTCTGGGTAGGGCTCCTAAAGTAAGGATAAAAATAGAGGATCAAGCCCTCAGTCCACCATACAGGGAAACTGCATTGACTCAGTGATACAGCAGTGCATAGCAACTAATTTCTGTATTACAAGCTGCAGGGTAAGAGAAATGCCTGGAAACTATATTCAGCAGAGAGTGTCACCATATATGATCTCCCGGTCCAAT
Organism: Urocolius indicus; assembly: GCA_013401255.1. Lineage (NCBI taxonomy): Eukaryota > Metazoa > Chordata > Aves > Coliiformes > Coliidae > Urocolius > Urocolius indicus. Next base: position 45,897 of record WBNH01010567.1, on the reverse strand, counting down.
ATGATAAATAATCATCACAATATGTAATACAGTATTATGCCCCTCAGCTGTGTTAGATAATCACGTGGTGCCTTATGGGCGTCAGTGGGTTAAGTCGCACACATTGTAGGATGAAAAAGCTGCACTGCAATTTCCCAGCCAAGGAAACTGAGGCACGTGCAAATAGAACAATTATATAGCAAACCTGTGCATGAGCTGGCATTAAAACTGAGTTCTGCAAGGTCCTGCTGCTCTACCACACCAGCTTTGTGACAGGAGGAAATTCTGCTGTGAACTTTGTTGCTTTTATAAGAGTAAGTCTGTAGATTTGTACCTTGTTGTTCAGCTGCTGTAGGAAACCTGGAGCCATGCCTCTCCAGGTCCTACTCACAGGACAGGAGCGAGGAGTGCCACAAGAGTAACCACCACCCTAGTGTCTTGGTAGGTGTTGACAAACACTTTCCTGGAATTAAAAGATCACAAACATGAAGTGTGACCTTGAGAAGGTCTATTAAAGCACAAAATCATTATGGAAAAAATCTTTGTAGCTGGATTGTTCAAAAATGATGCAGAGAGGCTTAGCAATCACATCAGCCAGCTCCCTCAGCACTCTCGGGTGCATCCATCAGGACCCATTGAGTGTTAAGCTTGGTCAACAAGTCTTTAACCTCTTCCTCTTCCACCCAGGGCAAGTCCTCAGCTGTCCAGGCCATCCTACTATCCTCGCTGGACTGGGCTTCCCAAGGGCCAGGCTTGGCTGTAAAGACTGAAGTAAATAAGGCATTCAGTACTTCGGCCTTCTCTGCATCCTCAGTCACCAGGGCACTCTCTGTGTTTAGCAGCAGGCCCACATTCCCTCTCGTCTTCCTTCTGCTGCTGATATACTTGAAAAATGCCTTATTACTGTCCTTAACTTCCCTGGCTAAATTTAATTCTAGAAGGGCTCTAGCTTTCCTAGTTGCACCTCTGCATGCTCTGGCAATGTTCCTATACTCTTCCCAAGAAGCCAACCACTGTTTCCGCCTCTCATAGATGGCTGCTCTCTGTCTGAGTTGTCCCAGCAGATCCTTGGTCATCCATTGAGGCCTCCTACCTCTTTTTCCTCCTTTCTTGCATGTTGGGACACACTGATCTTGGGCTTAGAGGAAGTGGTGCTTGAAGATTGACCAGCTCTCTTGGGCACTTCTACCTTCTAGAATCTTATCCCATGAGATCCATCCACCACCAAAGTCTGTCCCTCACGCAACAAGCAGTTGGCCACCTCCTTCTGTCACCATTTAATTGTTTTCAAAATTGTTATTTAGACCCAGATTTTAAAAAACAGTCAGTTTGTAACATCACAAAGGTCTGGAGAAAAAGAAACGGGAAGTAGGTGGCACATGGACAGAGGAGTGTTTGGGGGTTCTCATCTTGTGTACTTCTTTCCTTCTCTCTGCTGACAGACTGGGTCTATGAATGAGCAGGTTCTACTCTTTGATGTGGATCTTACATAGAATATATGGCAAGGACAACCAGCAAAATCAGAGAATCATAGAATGGTAGGGTTGGAAGGGACTTTTAGAGATCATCTAGTCTAAAATGGTAACATGTTCGTGTCGAGACAGAGAGAAAAATTACTTCATGGCCAGGTATAGCAATTTCCTTTGGGAAAATTTCCTTTCATGTTTTGGGTCATGATTTTGCTCCATCACCTGAGATAGGCTGCTTTAATGTGTAGTAGACACAGAAAAATTAAATACCAGTGGAAATAGCATATCAGGTCATCTTGTCCAGTCAGGGCTGGTAACCAGGTCATAGCCAAGCAATGGCTGAGCAGCAGCTACATTTGCCCACCATGGTCCTGGTATGCTGTGCGGGATGGGAAAAGATGGGTTAAGCTCTAGGAGCAGAGGAGGGGAAATGGGCAGAGCGATGGGCAGAGCCATGTCAGAGTCCTGGGGCACAGCAGCTGCTGTCCACAGCTCATTCACTGACTTTACAGGAGACAAAAGAGCTGCTGGAAATCATGACAGAACAGTGGAAATGAGATCCTGCACTGCAGTGGCAGCCAGAGCAGGACATCAAGACCGAAGACACCAGCTTGCAAATCACCAGCTTTGAGCTGATCTCTCCAGTCTTGGGTGCTATTTGAAAAATCAGTGGAAATAGATCATCTGAGTATTGCTATCTATCTGGTTGCATGTTATTTTGGACAGCAGACAGGTTCAGAGAAGAGCAGGGCATAGCAATACCTCATGTAGCTGGCACTGAGCACCTTTCACTCTTTCTTCTGCTTGCTGGAGAAAACAATTTTTTTTTTTTTAAGACCATCAGAAAACAACGCTATGGTATCTTCCTCCTCCTTGTATTTTTTTTCCTTTCCCGAGTTGCTCCCTGGCTAGGGCTTTGGGAGTACTGGTGTTAGGAAAGGGCCAGTCTATCACCCGTCAGACATTCACATCCTCAAACTGCTACCACTTGCACACTCTGAGCAATTCAGCTTTCCTAAGAGACTCCAGGCAACTTGTCAAGTCCCCAGCTCGGCTGCAGAATGTGGTTGTAATTAGGCAATTAATAATTCTGAGAAGGGAAGGAAAGGAAATAAGCTAAATTGAAGCTTTCCTTAGTGGGAGGAAATAATTATATCTGCTTTTTGATATATGAGCTCAGGAGCCATCTCTCCCCCAGGTTAGATGGGATCTCTCATGGGCACCATGGGCACGGAATTAATCCCACCAGCCCACAGATGAGAAGCAGCAGGTATCTGCAGGTCAGACGAAACTCTGTGGGTAACAGGGCTCCCTTATGTGTCACTGCATCATGTGACATCCTGATAAATAGGCAGGGAAGAGGTGATACGTGGAGTTGGGTCACCAGAAACTATGTGGAAAACAGAAGCTTGTCACAACAGCCCTTGGGGTTGGAGGTGCTCCTGTTAGCATATGGGTTTTTGATGGATGCATTGCCCCTGTTACAGGTAATGGGCAGGTGGAACATAAGCAGATCTCCTGGAACATGAACAACTTCTTTACTGTGAAGGTGGGGAAGTCCTGACATGAGCTGCTCACAGAGATTGTGGAATCTCCCTCTCTGGAGGTTTCCAAACCCATCTGGACTTGTTCCTGTGCACCCTGATCAAGGGGAACCTGCTTTAGCACGGGACTAGAGTGGATGACCTCTGGAGATCCCTTCCAACCCTGACCACTCTGTAATTCTGTGGATTTCACAGTACAGTGCAAAAATGGCTGTGACATCACCAGGTGATGACTTAGGCTACACATCTGAAAGTTAAAGGAATTGTGAAGTTTAGGTTAACTTTTTTTTTTTGTTACCCCAGATGGAAAGAAAACTCATTCATTTCCAGCAGAGTTTGCTGATTTTTCAGGAAGAGTTGAGAGTCACTGGGAGTGACACTTGTAAAGCCCATCTCAGGCTCATGAGCATCCAAGCTCCCATATCCCCTGTCCAAGGGCTGATGAGGGCTGCTCCAGGTGCTGGATCTCACCCATGATTGAACCACGTGCCACCATGCTGCTGCAATCAGGATCAGGCTTTGTCCCACAACCTTGATTTTTAGTGGAAAAGAAATTATCAGGAAACATATCTCAAAAAGAAGTCCTGTATTTGCTGTATTTATTTTTATATTCTTTTTTTCCCCCCTTCTCTCCAGACTGTCCAGTGTCCAAGATTGAAGTGGAATTGGAATATATCCAAGTCTGTAGCTTCTGAAACCTTAACAACCTCAAGTAAACTGGTCCAAAAGACCCCTCTTGACCTCTCTCACTCTGGACTCTTGAGGAGCAGTTCGACTGAGCAGAAAACAGCACCAAAGCTATTGGTCTGAAACTTTGCAATATCTCTCCCCAAGTGACTGACCAAAGATAAAAGAGAAGCAACATTCCTGGTTGTTCTTTGTTGGGTTTTGTGTCTGTCTGTGTGTTTGGTTTGTTTTTTATTTTTTTTTCTGAAAAAATCTTAATTCAGGAATACATTTATGATAAACCTTTGGGCTCAGATTTTACTTTCCCTTAGCTGTATTCTTTTTTGTTTGGTTGGGGTTTTTTTTGTCTGTTATTGAAAACTCAAAACCTTATTTCTTGTACAGTAGTATCAAAACTGGACCAAGGCTCTCAGAAGAAAAGAAAAAAAAAAAAGGAAGAGAAAAGCCCACCATGTCCCCAGCTCCCTGTATGACTTGTTTCAAGTACAGCCTGGATTACAGACTACCCTCCACATTCTGCAGCCTCTTTCTTATCGCTCCATGATTTGCTACAGCTCACTCCTCTCCCTTTTATTTTTTTTTGTTTTCTGTTCCAGTGTATATGTTGCTTATTTGTTTTATTTATTGAAATATTTTTAACGAGCTAAGAGACTGCAATGTCGCTGTGTATACTGCTTCTCTTGCTAATAAAAATAAAGATGTCATGCAGCTACTGGGGGTATAAGAGTTACATTCTTGGCTGCACGGCTCTGAGCAGAAGCCGAGCAACTTCCGTGCACACCATGATGTTCTAATACTCATCAGTTTGGTTAAAAGCTGCTTCCCAGGTAGTGGGTGAGCATCACTTGGCGAAGTTGATGCCTGCCTCCATATACCAGGAGCAGTTGGTTAATTACTTGCACCCTGGCCAAGGAGGTTTGCTCAGGCACAACCTTCTTCAGCACTGTGGTCTCCAATGCACCACTCAAGTGGCTTCTGCTCTCAGCAGAGCAATTTAGTAAGCAAAATGCAACATATCTGGATAACATTGGACCCACTGGTCTATACACTTGCCTTCAGCTAGAGGAAGAACTAGTTGGCCTCTATCATGCTTGCTGGTAGAAATGCTAAGGGCAAGTGTTTCTCCAAGAGAAGTGAGTTGGCACACTGCTGTTAGAGCTGCTGCATCAACACATAGTGGTAGAAAAGCTTTGCCCATGACCCAGAGAGGCCTGTGCAGAAGAGATGCTTGACTCAGAAAAGGCATTTTGTACTACAGCAATGGTCACCCAGAGTTGCAGATCGACTCCTCTTCCTTACTCGCCTTCCAACCTGCCAGCAAACACTGGTGGGCTTTGCTAGTGCTTACTAAGCTTCCTCCACCACATTGCAGAGCCCCTTCAGACTCTCACTTACGCTGAAGACAAGTTTCAGTCTCAAAGTCATAAATAGTATATTTTAAAGGAATTCATTCTCAAAAAAAAAATGCTTAAAAATCATTCAAAGAACAGTGGTGGTGGATCTGGAAACATGGGGCTAAATTATCCCAAAAGACTTCCTATTCTCACCCGCTTTCTCTGCAGAATAAACAACAACGTTGGTTAGCTTGAAAGCATCCAGGCTGCAACAACATGGTACCAGAGAGAGATTGACCAAAGGGCAGGTCTCTGGCAAAGGCAGTTTGGGAGCCTCAGTGTTCATTGTTGAGACTATTGACTCAACATTGCAAAGCAAGAGGCAGAATAGACCTTTGTAAGAAAGAGTTGCTCAGAAGTTAGCAGGGAGTGATATGTTTGGGGGCAGGGAAAAAGAAAAGATGGTGAAGGATAAATTGACTCTGGGAAAAAAAAGCAATTCTGTGGTGTTTAGAGCCATTAAAAATAAATCATGTCATTCCATCTAAACTAGCTTCAGAGAAAAACATTTTAACATGCCAAATCAAGGACATACATATGTGTATCAGACGCATTAATTGCCTGATAGGTTTCAGACCCTGAATGTCAAAAGTTTATTTTAAAAAAAGCACAGTTGCATAGAGTGAAATACATCACATCCATTAGAAGCTCTTGCTTTCTTAAAAGTAAGTGACATCTCAGTCTAGGCTTTGGTACCAACAGAGCCAAAAATACCATTTACGAAGGTGAATTTAACAGATGTCATGTGATGCAGCACGTCATGCAGTGAAGGGAATTACTCTTTTTTTCCCAGGTTATGTGTGCTTATGTGTGAGTTTCTGCAATTTTGTGACTCTGTAATGATGTCCCACATTGTGCCAAACTGATTTCACCTCAAGAACAGACATTTTTCCAAGCATGGGGACTAAAATCCAAATTCAGCCTTATTAGTGACTTGTCAGAAGTGCCTGTTGTGCTTCTGTGTTCTTCAAGGACATAACCAGGACCAGGAGGAGGTGGCCAGACCTGCCCAGGTCATAGGGGTGCAGTCCTAGCATGCCACCATGTGTGCAGCATGCCACACGATGTGTGCAGCCATAGCACTGCCACCATAGCTGTCATATGCATTCCTTAATGCTGAAAAGAGTCAGGGCTGAACCTCAAGCCTCAATACCATGCTTTTAAGGACCTATCCTGATATTTGATCTCTTTCTGTAAAGTACACTAGCAACTACTAGTGAAAATAAATGCTCACAAGCACCCATTGGTACCTCTTCCATGAATTCTGGGGGTTAGCCAAGGCTTCTGTAGGTGAATAGCCTCAGGGATGTAAAATTGGATCCCAAATATATGATACAACAGGGTTTTTTAGGCAGAAAAGGTAGTAACTGTAAAAGCTGGTCAGGCCACTCAGAAAACATCCATGCCACAGAGCTTGGATGTGTGGTTTCACTGCCCAGGGGAGAACTGAGGCTATCAAATGCTCTAAAAACTCATAACAATTTGAGAACTGTAAAGGCAACTCCAGGTAACAGATATCTAACAGAAAACACATTTGGCTTGACTAGATAGGCAATCAACTGCTGAAAAGGTTTTTCATCTTGTATGAGTTTCATCTTGCATTAGTTCATCTTGCATGAGCTGCAGCCCATAGCCAACAGTGTGAGGCAGTTAAGAGGAAGCTGAAAGCTGTAACATATTTACTTTTCATTTTCACATATGGGAGTTTTTTCTCAATAGCATTTATCACACCGTTCACTCTATTTTTCTGCAATTGAATTGTTCCTTCTCACATTCCCACCCCTGCATGAAACCTCAATGCTCTGTGAGAGGTGGAGGTGTGCCCAGGGACAGACTCTCTCCTGTGCAAAAGAGAATGAAATTTTAAAAAAATCCTTAATGCAGCAGGCTCAGCTCCTGACAACAGGGTTGCACCTCCATGGCAACATTTAGTCTTGCTAAATTTTGGCCCAAAACCACGTGGCCTCTGCATACCTAAAAACCAACAGAAAGCTCCAGCACATGCAATTTGTGCAAAGCAAAATATTCACTGGACAGAAGCCAAGCACCAAGGTGGTGATGCAAAGCATACTGATTTTTGTTTTGTTATGATTTTTTACTCAATCCCATCTCAAGCTCTTCCATTTTCAAAAGGAAGAAAAAAGGTCTTCAGCTGCCACTTGCATTTTCAGCTACACTCCTCACTATGAGCCAAGTGTCTTGATGTTTTTTTTGTGGTTTCGATGCCTTTGTAGTCTCAGAATTTGTTTTGAGCATGGTACAGTGCACTCAGTCCTTTTATGATTTCCTGTCTTTTTCAGAGCCCTGCACTGAAAGATTTTAGTTGCCTCCTAAATCTTTTTCCAGAACTGTCCTGTCACTTTAAATATTGGCAAGACTTTGAAATAATATCTAAGTAAGTCTCAAAGGAAAATAACAAAGTAAAGATTAAGTTTAGAGCTTAATTAATATTTAAATAAAGATCTTCCAATTCAGCTTGGGTTACTGTGTATAAACAACTGGGAGCAAATGGAACTCTTAAAGCACATATTCCCCCAGAGTACTGTTTTAAAATCATTGGTGAGTCTACCAGACAGAGGGATAAAATCGCTTTCCCATGAAAAAATCCTTACCCTTGGAAAGAAAAAAAAAAATTCGAAGTCCTCCAGAATCAAGATGGACCTTTTCCTTCCTCCCCTCCTGAACTGCAACCCTGAAGGACATTTGCAAATTGCGCCCTCTCCCTGCAGGCAGACAGGAATCAGAAGGAAACAAGAAGCTAAGGATTGATTTGCAAGACAAAACTTTCTCTCTCTTTCTTTCTTTCTTCCTTCCTTCCTTCCTTCCTACCTTCCTTCCTTCCTACCTTCCTTCCTTCCTACCTTCCTTCCTTCCTACCTTCCTTCCTTCCTACCTTCCTTCCTTCCTACCTTCCTTCCTTCCTACCTTCCTTCCTTCCTACCTTCCTTCCTTCCTACCTTCCTTCCTTCCTACCTTCCTTCCTTCCTACCTTCCTTCCTTCCTACCTTCCTTCCTTCCTACCTTCCTTCCTTCCTACCTTCCTTCCTTCCTACCTTCCTTCCTTCCTACCTTCCTTCCTTCCTACCTTCCTTCCTTCCTACCTTCCTTCCTTCCTACCTTCCTTCCTTCCTACCTTCCTTCCTTCCTACCTTCCTTCCTTCCTTCCGGCCTTCCTTCCTTTCTTCCTTCCCTTCTTCCTTTCCTTTCTTGAATGAACCACACATTTTCTGATTGCAAACAGGAGATATCCCCCCTTTTCCTCTCTCAAAATGCTAGTTTTCAGGAAAAAAAGAAGAAACTAGGGGCTCATTTCCAATACATTTCAGCGCCTGACAGGGATTGGTATGAGGCCATGAAGGCAGATTTGCAAACTGATTGCCCAGTATAGATACATTTGCAAAAACAGCCAAGTGCATAGCTCTCCTTCACTTTATCTGGGGATCTCCTTTGAAATCTGCCTTTAAGCCTGATATCCTGCTGCAGTACAGAACAGAAGTGGTGATAGATTTAGCCTTCCACATACCCTCTGCCTTTATTTCTTATTTCCTATTCAAGCCCCAGGAACAGTGGGCGGGATGGACAGTTTTGCTAACGCCAGCAACTCCAGATCTGCCAAAACCCGAAACAAAGGCTGTGAGAAAAATATTTCTGCAAGAAGCATTTGCTGAAACATGATTCATTTCTTTAGGATAAGTCATATTTCCTCTAGCCAACACTTACAAAAGGGTTAGCCTCCCTTATCTGTGCTCTAGCCTGGATGATGAATACAGCCAGATCACGTGCTTCTAGTTGAGCCTTTGCAATACTGTTGTGCTTGTGCTGCACTCAATGACCTGGCACACCAACATAAAATTGCTGTCATGCAAAGGTGGTTTGAGGCTAGGGACTTGCATGATTTGTTTTGGATTTTTCCTTATTGTCAGTGTTGTGTCCCCTACCCTGCACCAAGTCACACTGCCGAAGGGGACTCTTCCCACCAGCTTCATGCTACCAATTCAAGCAGCATTGTTTTCAACCTGGGTCTGACATCCGTGTCTTGGTCACTGTGGCTTTTTTACCAGTTCCCAGAAACAATAGGCTCTGTGGGTCATTCACAGTTCAGCACGTCTTTGAGTTGTGCGGGTAGTTGTTTGAAAAAAAACATTCCTGCTTCACACATGGTAGAAAGATACATAATGAAATTTCCTAACATCCCTTCTTTCAGAAACCTCTTTCAAGATTGGCCTGCCAGATTGCAGCTTGCTTTCCTAAATTAGGGATCTGGTGGAAACTCAGCAGGAATTGGGCTAGAGACCAGCTGGCATGGTCCTGGTGATGTACGAGACAGCAGCTCACAGAGTGTCGTGGGAGGAGGTGACTCGTGCCACGATCCCCTGGCCCGCCTGAGTCTGTTGCCAGGGCTTGGCTCCAGCACCTGCATTGCTGCTTTTTGACTCTGGCCCCTCTCCTTCCAACAGCCCCATTGCTTACTCGTGTGTAGCGTTTTCCTCCTCCTTGCCCCTCTGGATGCTCTGCTGGGGCTGTGGGCTGTCTGGGGCTCTATCCAATCTGCAGGCAGGGCATGTCCCAGAGGAATGATGGACCCAAAATGCTGTGCAGGGAGCTCCATGGGCACAACCCCTCTCCACATACTGGTGTGGCTCATGTCAAAGCCATCAGTTCCCATCCATGAGTCCAGTCACACATCTGCCACATACTTGGCCAACCTTGGCTGCCCTTTAGTGTCCATTCAAGATGAGGCCTCTGACCTTTGGATTTGCTCTACTTTTTCTCCATTGTTTTCCCCCAGACAACTCTATCCCGCTCCACTGATCTCCACCATACCACATTTCATCATAGCCTCCTCTACACAATCACAGCCAGCTCCTGTTCAGTCCTGTGGCTGCTATTCTGCCCCACCAGTGCTACCCTCCCTCCCACAGACAGTCACACCAGGCAATATCTGATGGACATTGATGCTCTTTGGGACCATGAGGACATCTGACCTCAGACTATGTCCCATGGTTCAATGGGAGAGATGCAAGACAAGAAGTTTTGGTCTCGTGGTGGCCTCACACATTCCAAGCATCCCAGGCAAAATGCCAGGAGAGATGCCAGCAGGAGTGGTGACAAGTGAGCACAGGAATGCTGTTTGCTGCTCCACCCCATAGTGGATGTGGTTGTGCCTGCACTCCATTTTTAGCATCTTGGCCATGAAGGGAAGCAAATTTCCTTCCCATTGATTTTTTTCCCTTTTTCTTTTTTCAACAGGGATATGTGAAGTCAGAGGAATTAGCTGGAGAGATGTTTGCATGAGTTATGGCTAACCTTCCCCACTTGCAAATCTCCTTGTGACCCCTCATTCAGTAGCAACAGGGCTGCTGCATCTCCATCAGCTACATACCCACATCCTGCCCTGCACCACCACCATAAATCTCGGCGCACTGATACAGTTGGGGATATCTGGTGGTCCATTCGCACTAGGGTTCAGACTTGCTTGTGCTTCAGTCACCAGTTGCCACCTTTGTCTCATCAGCATGCAAGGACAAGCTGAGTTACTTGGGGAACATGCACCATCTAAAAGCCAGCAGATTCAAACCTTGAGTCCCAGTCTTTTTACACCACTTATGGTAGTGGCATGAAGTGGGGTGATATGTGTCTTGAGAGTCTGTGATTCTGTGAGAAACCACAATCAGCACTACTTTCCACATCCACAAAAAAAACAAGCATGAAAGGAGAGAGAGATGCAGAGGAAAATTAGTGTGCAGTACAGAAAGGAAGTTAAGTAAAGACCTGCCTGTTCTTATGGACCACACATGGAGACGTGCATGGATCTCAACGTGGAGATGGGTGGCTCATTCAAACTTCCACTCAGACTTGCTTTCCATATATCGAGTGTTGCTCTTAAGTTACAGTAGCATTCATGCCTAACTCTTGCTTCTCTGCACTGGGACTTCAGCATTGCCTTTGTAGCCCATAGTTATTAATGCTGCATTATAACAGAATTAAATCCGCAATGCCAATGTTTTATTGCAAACACTGCAGGAGCAAGGTGTTCTCACTAAAGGAATGAGAAGATGCTTTAAGTTATTAAAAATGGCTCTTTCCTACCAGTCCTTTTCAAGAAATTCCCCAAATTGTCCATTAGATTTCACTCTGTACAGCTCCACAACCACCTGTGGTGAGTGGGACTGAAGCCTTCAGTGGATGTGTCCCTGCCCTACCCTCCAGCTCCTGTCCTGCACAGAATGGTGCACGATATCTCCTCTGTTTACATTCCCTGCCCACAATGGATGATGTTAGGGTATTAGGTGAGAAAGAGTGTGTAAAGACAGAAGCTTTCTAAAAGGTGTCTGCAGCACACTGAGCCTCACCCCTGTTAAGGCCAACTGCTTAAGGCAGGATGGGGTTGTCCAGCCCCAGCAGCACAGCACATCATGGACTGTGAATGGCTACTTCTGCTATGGCTCTGCTGGGCTGTAATCAGATCTTAGCCCACTGAACCTCATGCTGTGACATGTTTATACAACCAGACCCTTTCCCCTTCATTAGTATTGAGGTTAGCAGAAACCAAAGGTCAGGCTCAGAGCTGATGATTTCACTTCTAAACAAAACCATTGACTCCCTTTACTTTCCTCCTCAAAGAGCTTGGCTCATAAATTTTCATTTAGTACCACCAAACTGACATTTTCCCCCCCTCACATTCTGTTTAACAAGAGGGATATTTCATTCCTCAAACCACAGGGCAGTTCCTTATTACCCCAAGTCCCAAGCAATGTGAGATTAGTGGTTGGACTTGATTATCTTAAAGATATTTTCCAATGAAAACAATTCTATGATTCTGAGAAGTTTTGTCCAGTATCTTGCCCATGCTTCAGTTTACAATGTGCCAGTCAGGACTGTTAGAAAAATACATGTCAGAGACGTGAAACCTCATGTCTGTCTCTTGCCAGATCAGCAGTCCCACTGGCAAGTTTTAATAGCTCTGCCATCCATTTTCCACAGCATCCACACCCTTTTTGACACGATAGAGGCTGGAAAATGCAAAGCCAAACCCCGCTGCCAGAAATGCACCTGTTTATGTTGCTTTGAAAAGAAAAACAAGGGGAAAAAAAACAGAAAACGTAATTGGCTTTCAGGTTTGCTGCTTGCACTCATTGCTAACCTGCAGTCCAGCTTGGCATCAAAGAACAAACCAAACTGCACAAGGCAAAGTGCAAAGCATCTGTGCTTCTCCTTAGCAAACTACATGCTCCAGAGAGGAATGGTGTTTGCTGCAAAGCCCCTCTGCCCTCCACTGCCATGGGCAGCATTGAGTCTTCAAATATGTTCAGCCTCACTATTGCTTTACAAATCCTGCACTCTCTTGTTGCACTTTTTTAGTGGTGGTTCTTGGTGCTTGCACATCTGACAGCATCCTCCTGTTTTGAGGGAAGTTTTAGAGCTCAGCTGGTATGGGAAAAGAAGTGGCTCCTGCCATGCAAGGAGGAGGTGATTTAGACAGTTTGAAAAGAGATTAAGGGTGCTCACATCTTGCTCAAAGTCAGGAGCTGCTCTTCATAGCTGCTTGTGAAAATCCCCTTGAGACAACCTGACCCTTCCTGGAGCTTCAGATTCACATCCCGCAGGTTAAAATCATGTTTGGTGGTTTCAGCTGGGTCCCAATTCCCATCGACCATACCAAAACAGTCCAAAACAAGCAGGTGGTTTCTGAGCTGTGGGATTTGACTCCTCCAAAGTCTTAGGACAGCTTCAGGAAGGTTGCACTTCTTCCTTTGTCAACCAGACCAGGGACCAAACTCTTGTGGATTGACTGCTCAGTGGTTGCTGCAATCCCTTCATTGTCCAATGTTTTTATTCACCTCTGGTGAGACATAATCAATGAGGACAATTGCCCATCACAGCCAACTGGCTAACTATAGTACCTGTAAATCCCTCCTGACCAGGAGGTCATAGTCAGGTCAGCCGCTCTACTTTTCCATCCCTAACCAGATTGTTCTCACCTCCTCAGACTAGTTCAGGGTGAAGGATAGTGCCTGTAGGCTGGTGTCCTCACGTGGATTCAGTTGCAACGAAGAGGAGAATGAGGAGGAGAAGTGGGAGGAAGAACACTGAGAAAAGGACAGATGTGACGTTGTTCATGTCAGGGTCTAAGCCTAGTTTCCTCCTAGTGATACCAATGGGCTTAGTGGAACCATGCTTCTTCGTCCAGCAGTTTGAATAAATATGACAACAATATGAAAGCAGCAGGAGTTGAGATTAAGGTTTCTGCTGAGCTTGAAAGGCTCAGCAACTGAAATGGAGCTGTGACCCATACTCAATGTACCTTACTCACGCTTTTGCATTTGGAAATGGGGCTGGAACACACTCCTGCATGTAGCGTCCGCTCCAGGATCTGCAGGACTGTCTGCTCTACCAACACAAACATACTCTTGAACCTGAAGGAATCAGGCTGTGGATTTTGGCTGGTGGCAGAGGGTGGATTCTTTGCTCTGGCCTGCATCCTGTCCTGCAAGTCACACCGTCCCCAACTTCCAACTGTCTTGCAAAACTGAAAAGCAGTCCCAGCCTAGGATAAAAATAAAGGGTCCACAGGGCCCTGTCACTCTGGAGTCAACTGATGCAGTGGACGTGCAATCAAACTGCTTCATGTAATTTTTCCACTGCCTTTTATGGGCTGGATATGAAATGAAGCCAAATGATGAGCAGGGGGAAAAACGAATCATGAGCCTGAGGTTTCTTTTGTACAGTCAAAATCCCAAGCCAAGTCCTGCTGGCTGGGACATTCCCATTATCTTGCAGAATAGAGCAATGAACTCCAATGGGCTCCTTCCAAAACCCCATCAGCTGCAATGGAGCGCAACCTGCTCCGACTCATCTCTTCACTCCTTTCGGAATGAAGAGGGAAGATGAGCTTAGTTCCCACAAGGAGAGGAAGTCTGTGAGGACCCTGTCCAGGCACTGACTTCTGCGCCTCCCACACACACGCTAGGCCTGTCCACCCTTGTCATGTTTTTGGCTTCCCCAGAGTTCACATTGCCAAGGTCTTCACTGAGTGCTTTCAACATAGGAGTGGAGTGACTTCTCACTCCCAGGCCTGCTGTCTCTGCTAGGATGCCTCTGGAGGAGGTCTGGATCTTGACTCTGGAGGAGCTGGACTGCTGGGGACCTCCTTGGATGAGATGCAAGGGACACGCAGGTGGTCAGTGCTTGACCTATGTGCCTGGACAGCCCACATCTTCTCAGTGCTGGTCGTCATGGGCTGGACCACGAGCCCGTAGGTGCAGGTGGGATCGCATTCCATGATCCATCAGGGCACATCCGCCCTTAGCTACCTGGCACTCCTTTTCAACATGCAGATGATTGCATCCAAGATTTGTTAATGACCCAATCCCATGTTACTGTTTCAGATTAAATTGTTCCCAATGCTATGCATTGTAATTTGGGAAATGTATTAATTTTTCCCATATGTCTTTGACCTATAAAATGAACATCCCTCAAAACTGAAAGGTTATTGCCAGCTACAACGTGTTTTCATTTCTGATCTTTAAGCACATTTCACAGTTTGCCAAAACTTTTTAGGAGGTTGAAACTGAAGGGCTTGACTCAGGAAAGCACTTCAAACATGTGCCAAATAGGACTTATGCACACACTTGCATCTAAGCACATGCTACAGGCCTGTCCTGGACTCAGATGGTTTCTCGAACTGGTGCCAAAATCCATCTTCTTCTTCATTAACTCTTAGATTCTCAGATTCTGTCCTCAACTTTCTTGACTATCACCTACAGATGAAATTTGTCTTGCATATGTACAGCTCCTGGATTGCAGTGAGCAGCTAATTACTTGAGGATTTCTGCCTGGGCCTTTGGAAAGCTGTAAAAAGCCAGTGTAAGTAGGGGTGGGTGACTTTCAAATGGATATTTTTAAAAAAACACAGCAATTTGTAAAAATCTCGCAGAGTGGTTGGTTTTAACAACAAAATCTGACAAAACAAAAAGTCAGGAAAGCATATTTCAAGTGCTTCTAAATGAAAACTCTGACAGGGCTTTGAAAAGTTTTCTTTTTAAAATTTTAAAATATAAAATGATCCGTGTCCAAGTAAAATGTTTAATTTCAGACTGTCTGAAATATTTAAGTTGAAAAAGAATATAATCTTCTTTTTTTATATATAAAAAAGACGTTGCCAGAAATTTCCAGTGTTCCAATTTTCAGTTCACCCCAAATCAGTATTTCAACTTTTTGAAATTTTACTGCTAGTTAAGTCATTGGTCCTACATGTGTGTATATGCTGAGAACTGAAAACAGCTGGGTAAATGACAAGGGAATGCAAAAGTCCAGCTCTAAAGTTTGTCTTTAAGAATTTGCCAGTCATCCAGGAGGAATTCAAGCAGTATAAAAAACCGAGGGAATCTATACTCTGCTTCCAGGACAGAAACATTTCATGGTTACAAGGGAAAATACCAGATGGAGACCAGCTTCCCACCCAGATTTCAGCATTCCTACCTGCGTTGCTAAATCCCCAAACCAAGCATTCTCTGCAGCATGCCTTTTTATCTCAGCAGCACAGTTCTCTGTATGAAAGAAAACCTCTAACATAGTTATGCTATTAAACCACCAAGCACAGTTCTCACAGGAGGCATGTGAGATAGGAAATAGATAACTGGAGCTTCCCTCTTACAAACAGTCCTTGTTTATTTGAGATGAGGCATCTGACAACCACAGCAAGGCTTTGCCTGTCCTTTCCAGCTACACTGAGCAGGCAGAGAAACATGCTTAGGCAATGGCCATGCATGACTTGCCTCACCATGAGACCTTAGGAAGAACTGCCATGATGGAAGATGCAGGACTATGTCATCTGAAGCAGACAGTAATCCCTCCCCATGGGTGCATAGTGCAGCGTGCAGGCTGAGCAGAGTGGCAACAGCAGCTCAGGAGAAGCTGCCTGTGGCACTTGCTTTCCTGTCCAGGTTAACTAGCCTATGCAGAGAAGGGAGCAAACACCCATGGGGTGGTTTCCTTCACCTTTCTGGGCTCTGGTCTTGTTTTATTCTTCTAACTGACCTCACTAAGCCAAAATTCCTGTTGCAGAGCCCCCTGGATTTCCCAAATTGCCTTTCTGGTATTTGTTGTCACAAAGGACTGATAATGGCAGAGAGTATAAGAACCACTCTGTGGTTCCCCAGACCAGCATTGCCCTCAAATGCAAATTTTGAAGTGAAGATGATGATAGTTTTTGTGTGAATGAAACCTAAATGTTTTGTCTCAGCAAGATAGGGGTCAAGCAAATTTGAGGAGCAGCTTCTTTGCTGTTCAGGTGAGGGAGCCCTGGGACAGGCTATCTGGAGAAGTGTGGTTTCTAAACCTGTCTGGCCACATTCCTGTGGCCAGGTCTCTTGATAGAGGGGAACCTGCTTTAGCAGAGGGTTGGACTGGATGTTCTCTAGAGGTCCCTTCCAACCCCCACTATTCTGGAATCCTGTGATTCTGTAAATTCTTTTGGTGAGCCCCACTGTCAGATCTGGCTTCTCTTCTCCTGCTACCCAGCCAAGCACACAGCTTCAAGACTGCTCTAAACATCAGCACCATGATCACTGAGCATCCCACCTCTGAGCCCAGTCCAAACAGGCTGGAGAGGGGCTTAACCAACATGCAGCATTTTGGAAATGGTCTTCATCATGCACAGTTTACCTCAGCAAAACAACCACAGCTCTTCCACCCATATGGCTATTATAAAACAAGATGGCCAACAGAGAGGGAAAAACATGCCCAAATCACATGTTTTGATTTTTAAAATAATTAGTCACTCCTGAAATCAATTAAAACTTAAGAGACTTTAATGGGGAGTTGAAAGAAGCAGTAGGGCAAGTCACTTGTTTTTATTCCTATTGTCAAATGGTAAAATTCTTTTGTTATTTAAGATGTCAGAAGCCTGTGAAGCAAACAAAGCCCAAAGCACCAACTCCCCCACCCCAGACCACGGTGGACACAAGGAAATGGGCTGTAAAACTTGTAAAAAAATAAAATATTCCTTGAGAAGGGCTCTGCCAAAGTTAAGGGGGAAAGAGGTTGTGAGGATTTGTGGGAAACAGTGCTAAAAGGGAAGGATAAAAGAGACTAGAAAAGAAAAAAAAAAAGAAGAGGAAAGAGAAAAGGGAGAGAGGACTGGGGCTAGGGCTGTGCCAGTCAGGAGGGATTTGGCCGGATGATGGTTTTACTGCATTTAAATGTGTAAGATATACTTTGATTAATTCTAGTAGACTACACCAAAGTCGTACTTGCAACTCCCAGTGCTCTAATTATGGAGAAGAGGCGGACAGTGACTCATGTTGGAAACTTCCCAACTTCCAAAGGGGAAGAAAGAAAATAAAAAGGAATCTCAGCACTCAGGCAACCAGATCACCCAGACCCATGGTGGGTCAAAGGTCAGGGCAGGCACAGCTGTGGGAAGGAGCACTGGCCAAGCTGTTCCTGAGAAGGGCTGGGCAGAGGAGCCCCTCACCAGAAAGGTGGGGCACAGGGAGAGGTGGCAGTACCCTGATGTAGGGTGATATTTCTGGATATCGGCATTTCTGCATCCATGCAGGCAGGGCAGCTTGTTCCCTCTGCAGTTACTCCATCACCTGGAGGCAGGGATGCTACTATCCCAGCATAGATGTCCTCAGGAAGACATCACTGAGGTCTGCCCTAGGTAAGACATTTTTCCTCCCTGACACCCAAAAAACCTTCTGCCAGGAGGTGTAAGGCAAGAGGGCAGGAGCTGTGGGATTGCTATGTGCCTCAGCCTTTCCCATCACCCTGTCAGAAACCTTTCAAAGCCTCAGATGAAGGATCTGGCAGATATATGGATTGAGCCCACCAGCTCTGGAGTACCTGAGGTCCAGGTTTTAATGAGTCACAGAGGGAAAAACAAAGTCACAGGCCTGGTGTTTAGAAGGCTCAGGTGTCCTGCACAGCTCCTGCATGGTGAGGAGCTCCCTCCCTACTGTTTGTGAAACATTTATCAAGAACGAGATGAAGACACAAAGACAGATGTTTGCTCAGCAACTATTACTGCCAGCTCTGAAATGTCTCTTGAGGTGACAGTGGAGAAACTAAGGGGGGTCCTTGCACGATATTTACTATCCCATCTCAGTTCCATTATCATCTACTCATTTTTAACTCTCTGAGAATCTGACAGCATCAGAAACTGAAGCCAAAGTGCCAGATTAACAACATCTTTCTTCTCCAGGCTTTTGGCCACATGTTGAATTGGTTCAGTCCATGAATCAAACCAAACCCCCACAATCTTACAACCTCAAGACAGAGGTAGGGGGCATAAGGGAGAAAGAAGACAACAGATTTAATGCCTTGTAGCCAATTACAGTTTCATTTCTTTAGGGAGAAAGTATAATTACTTTTTAGTTACAATTTTTATGTATATATATACACATACATATTTTAAAGAAAGCAAGAAAGGAAGCTGCAGAGCACGACAGCCACCTCCACGACACTGGCCTATGGCTCAGCTTGCAGACTGGCAATGCCAGTGTTGTGTGGGTGTGCATCTCTGGAGACCTGAGCAAGAACCTGTCTCTTGGCCTTCAGATGGCATTAACAGTGAAATAAGGCATTAACATGCTATTGCTCTGCAGCTGTGGTCCTCTCTGTCTCATCGACTCCATCACAGACCCAGTTGGCTCCTGTACAGCAGGGTGGAAGGTAACCACTTGTAGAGATGGCTTTCTCCTATTGTGTCCTCCTGGGAAACAGAGATGTCAGTGGATTCAGGAGCTCTGCAGTTCTGGGCATGGTATGGAGATTCACCACACTCCAGATTCACAGTATACACATGAGGAGGTTTTCCATGGCACCAGCATGCTGCTGAAGGAATTTTCAGAGTGGAGGAGTCGCAGGAGATGTCAAGCTTATTTTCCAGAAGGGGCTGCTGTGATACCAGTTGGGAAACAAAGCCACTCAGGGTTCTCCATTCGGGGAGAGAAAATAACTAAACCACTCACTGGAGAGCTGCAGAAACAGCTACAAAATACAAAGATGGGACAGCACAGATAGTGTGAGAAGAAAGGCATCTGAATTAAGAATGTATGTGATGGCCCATGCCTCAGCCCTCTTCAAGAAAGGCTGCAACACCCTGCAAGCAGGCAATCCTGCACTGCAAGGAGGAGGCATCTTGCAGAGATAAGAATCAAGCTGCTCCGCAAGACTCATGTTTTCTGGGAGTCTGTGGAAGTGGAGCAAACACTGGAAGGAGAAAACTCTCCTTCAGGCAAAAGTAACCCACCACACTCCTGGGAGGGGATGAAACTTTGTGTCTCCTATACCCATCCTCCTCCTAAGTGAAGAATATACAGACAGTCTTGCCTGGTGAACTTTGAGATCTTTTAAGGGTGAAATAAATCACTTTTCTGATGGAAAAAAAGAGATTTAGGAAAGCAAGAGTTTGATAACGTCCATTTGGCAGAGTTTTCTACTGAGAAAAATCACAGGAGTTGTACTTTTGGGCTCCTTACATCTTCCTTGCTTTCTGATCCATGCTATAAGACAGCACCTCCAGTCCCCAGCACACTGCTGGGCTCTGAGGGTGCCTCTCTTGCTTCATCACCCAAGAGTCGTGGAGCACCGAGAAGAAAAAGGCTCCTGGCCACAGACTGGTTACCTGCCTAAAGGCAGATATGGGTGCTGTTCTGGACCATGTCAGCATGGCTTGATCTCCTAATGCTTATCATGTCTAAAGTTCATTAATGTAAATAAGCACGACATAGATCTCTTGCAAACTCCCATAAATCTGTCCATAGATGGGGTACAGAGGCTCTTCCTGTGACCAAACCACCCGCAAAATCCTTCAGGTTGCTCAAAAGCAAATCACAACCTCTTGAAAAGGTCTAACTGAGCCTTCCTAATTGCCACAGCAGAGAAAGGGTTACTCAGGAGCTATGGGAGGCCATCTTCAACTTTTCTGTGTTCTTTAGCTCACCCCTGTCCAGTGATGTTCAATGGCATCAACAGGGTATTGTCTGCTGGAGGTTGCCAACGCAACCCCATGTCCTCCAGGTCCCTCTGTTGTCTTGCTAGACATTGTTGAGACTCCCAACCATATACACACATATATGTCAAAGGTCAGTGTTGGTCTGTGAAGTACTGAGTCACAGGGGAGCAGTGCAGTCCTCTGCTCTGGGCTGGAGACAGTGTCCTGCTTATCTGATACCCAAAACACTCTGTTGCATTAAGGAGCACAGGAGCCCACACTTTTGGTGCCCATAATACTGCCTGCAGTGACGTGTGCAGGCACACACTTGCTACAGCATGTCAATCAGTTCCCTGAGCTCCTGTTGCCTGAGCCCTGTAAGCAATACTATCCTTTAAGCAATATTGTCCTCTAACCACTGCAATATAGCATAGCTCAGTTGAACTTCCCACTGTGAAGGTCCCTGGGCTGGGCTGGTCAAGATGTCTGTTTGTCTGGGGAAAACACTGCGCCCTGGGAATAGGAGTAAGACAAGCAAACAAATTGCAAACATAGCAGAGCACAACATTTTGGATATGGGAAAAACAGAAAGTGTGATGTGTAAGAGGTACCTGATGGCATATTTCGGGTGACATCCGTCAGCTCCAAACCACAGGGATTTGGGCAACGTGTCTGCCACGCCTCTGAACATAGAGGTGTGTCTAAGCCATTTGTCACAAAGCTAATGGGAAGAGATTGCTTTGTCAAAATCTAAACTTCACATGGTGAGTTGCCCTCTGAGGTGGAGGATGGGTGAGGATGGATAAATATGCAGCTATATTAGGATGAAGTCCATTCTGCTATTCATGTACCTCCATGCCAGCTCCTTACCTACAAACTGGGGAGGACAGGACATACGTTAACATATGTTTCTACACTCTTTTGAACCCTTTAGGGGGTTGCATCTCCTCACCTTAGAATCGCAGAATTGTATAATCGTTTTGGTTGGAAAAGACCTTTAAGATCATCAAGTCCAACCTCTCACCTCACACTGCCAAGCCCAGCACTAAACCATGTCCCTCAGCACCTCAGCTACACAGCGTTTCAGTATCTCCAGCTTTTCACTATCCTCATCTCAGGGATGGGGACTCCACCACCTCCCTGGGCAGTCTGTGCCAGTGTCTAACAACCCTTTCTCTCAGGGAAAAAAAATTCTCCCTCATCTCCAATCTAAATCTGCCCTGGGGCAACTTGAGGCCATTTCCTCTTGTTCTATTATTCATTACTGGGGAGAAGAGATAACCACCACCTCACTGCAGTCTGCTGTCAGGGAGCTGCAGAGAGGGATCATGTCTTCCCTTAGCCTCCTCCTCTCCAGGCTGAACATCCCCAACTCCCTCAGTGCTGCTCTCCATCTGACTTGTGCTCCAGCTTCTTCCCCAGCTTTGTGCTCATCTCTGGGCATGCTCCAGCAGCTCTTGGAGTGAGGGTCCCACACTGAACACAGCATTTGAGGTGCGATCTCATCAGTGCCCAGTATAGGGGCATAATCACTGCTCTGGTTCTGCTGGTGAAACTATTTCTAATGCATGCCACGATGTCACTGGTCTTCTTGGCCACCTTGGCACACATGCTCAGCTGCTGTCAGTCAACACTCTTAGATCTTTTTCTGCTGGGCAGCTTTCCAGCCACTGCTCCTCAAGCCATTGCATGTAGCATTGCATGGGGCTGGTGTGACCTAAATGTAGGACTTTCCTGGCCTGAACCCTGTGCAACAGCCCTCTGCTCTCAGCTGGAATACTCCCGTGAGAGATCTTCAGTGGCAACAAATAAATTCAAACCTGATGCAGAAGCCCATCATGTGAGAGACTATTGCACCTCATAGGCCACTCTTGGCCAGCAGTAGTGTCCTGAAGCAGCCTTTGTTTGTGGACAAAGCTGGATGACTGAAACCAAGACTGGACTTACCTTGTTCAGTATTTAGAGGCTTTGAAATACCAGTGTGGCAAATGTATCATGGTGGCTGGTTGAAGCACTTTTTGGACAGATGCATGGGCTATCAATCACAAACATTCTGATCAGTTCACTGAGGTCAGTCTTGGATTCGTCAGGGTCCTAGGTCTCTGTAATCCCTCATCAGAGATGACTTAAAGACACAAGGCCATCCAAGCACTGTGGGATTCAGCAAGCAAAGTCTTGCTCTGTGTGTGCACCTGGGCAAAGCTTGCACACCACGGCTTCTCCTTTTCCTACTGTTACCATAAAAATAAATGAATTATAAAAAGCTCAAACCCTAAGGGAGAGGCCTGTGTTGACTAGAGTAAATTTCCATGAGGAAAACTGAAAGGAAGGGTTGATATTTTTTTCATTCTGGAAGTCCTTGAGGCACTTTTTTTTTTGTGTGTGTCTCAGTATGTCCAAGCCAGCTCAAGAATTCCTCTGAGAGCACGACACACAAGCCATTGGAAAGGCTGGGGATAATGGGGATATACATTGTATACAAGCCATTTAGTGCTAGTCTTGTGACACAAAGAATAGTACTGCTTTTGCATTTGGGAAGTACCATTTTATTAACTTGTACCCCCAATCCATGATGATATAATTCTTAATGCTTTGCTTAATAGTTCAGTTGGAGAAATGTGATGGGCAGGGAAAGTGATCCAATTAATATGTATTTTTGTGGCACTGGGAAACGGGGAGTTGTCTTAGGAGCAGCCTCTGTATCACTGATACAGCAGAAGCAAAGATGCTAGCTGGAAGAAGTGGCAATGAAATAAAATGCCTTTTCCAAGCATTTTTTTGTTTTGTTTTGTTTTTTTTTACTGCTTATTTGGTTGCAGATGCCAATTTCCAGAAAGAGCTGTACTTGTCCATCTCTGTCACTACCTGCCCTCCTTGCTACTACAGGCTTTGAGGAACCACTGGCATCCCCCTGGGAAAGGCAGTGGCAAGGAATGCAAGAGGAGGTTTAAATTGGATATTAAGAAGAACTTGTCCACTGAGAAGGTGGTTAGATCCTGGCACAGGCTGCCCAGGGAGGTAGTGGACATCCCTGGAGATATGGAAGCTGTGTAGCTGAGGTGCTGAGGTAAGTGGTTTAGTGGTGGGCTTGGCAATGTGAGGTCAGTGGTTAGACTCAATTATCTTGAAGATCTTTTCCAACCGAAATGATTGTATGATTATATGATTTTTATGCCTGGCTTTTACACACAAGCCCTGCCATGCTCACCTGCTTGATCAGTCCTCTCCATGGAAGAAAGGTTTGACAAAAGTTGTGTCAGGAAGGAGGGAACTTTGCAGCTGAGTGATGGGTCGCTTGGCTTTATAACTAGAAAACAGGGCAATATTTTGCTTGTGTGCGTGACTCCCCATTAAGTCATCAAAACACGTCCTACAGTGCAATTCGGCAGGCTCTGAAAAGGTCCAGCTTGGCTGTGGTAGCTCAAAGCATTTCCCCTCCGGGCTGCAGCATTTGTTATTTCCACCCTCCAAAAAAAAATTACTCCATATATCTTTTCAACATGATCAGCTGGGGCTCCAGTCTGATCAGACAGTTCTCCCCTTTTATCTCTCCCCGATCTGTCCAAGGAGCTCTGGAGTCCATCAGCCCTGTGATGTCATTCCTTGGCGCAGCCCCCGCCTGTTTGCTTTTCACCGGAATGAATCCTGTAAACACTCACAAGAAATCACAGCGGGCCCTGAGGGGAAGTACTTTTTTCTTTCTCCTCCCCTCCAGAGAAACAGCCCATCCTTCAC
Organism: Urocolius indicus; assembly: GCA_013401255.1. NCBI lineage: Eukaryota > Metazoa > Chordata > Aves > Coliiformes > Coliidae > Urocolius > Urocolius indicus. The sequence goes on along the minus strand of WBNH01010567.1, from coordinate 22,148 downwards.
AGCTGGAACAGGATGCCAGGGAGGGAGAAGAGGAAACAGCAGCTGAAGGGAAAGCAGGAGGATGATTGGGGATGGAGGAGCACATCGTGGTTTTTCCTGGAACGATGAAGTGGCAAGGATGACCTTGATAACTACAGAGAGTAAACAAACCCAGAGCTGAAGGAGCCAGCTGGATTCTCTGCCAGTCACTTGATTTTTAAGAGTCCTTTATTTTTCTCTGCTTGTTGACGCACTTGTTGAAAAGGCCTTCCCTTGATGTGTCAGAATACTGCAAAGCACAGGGCAGCCAAAACCCAGCTGGGACTGACCCTAACCTGGAAGCCTGCTTACTTCAGCAAATAGGGCTTTTCAGATTAATGAGGCATGTATCTGTCTGGTTGTTTCCTTTCCCCTGCCCTCCAGATAACTTCTGAGCCCATTCCTTGTTTGCGTACTAACCTAAATGAGGGCAGTGATCACAGAAAGATCAAATTCCTGAAAGTTTCTTGAACTGGTTCCCCAGTTAAAGAGAGACAGAGAACTTCTGGAGAGAGTCCAGTGGGGAGGTCTACAAAGATGACGAGGAGACTGGAACATCTCTCTGACAAGGAAAGGTTGTGAGACCTAGGGCTGTTTAGCCTGGAGAAGGCTGAAAGGGGACCATATCAATACTCACTAATACCTAAAGGGTGGATGTCGAGAGGATGAGGCCAGTCTTTTTTCTGTGGTGGCCAGTGACAGGACAAGGGGTGATGGACACAAGCTGGAACTCAGACAGTTCCTCTAGAACACGAGGGAAAACTTCTTTGCTGTGAAGAGGAGAGATTCTGGGTTTCTTTGAAATGGTCTATTAGAGTATGGGCATTTTTAGGGTGAGTGGAAGCAGGGTCTGGCTACAGTTTGAACACAGCCCAGCTTATCCCAGCGCAGTAAAAGCCATGCAGTGCGCAAATTGGAACCCAGGGAGGGCCCGCAGGATGTTCAGAGCCATGTGGGATGAGGTAGCCCACAGCTATCTCACTCCAGTCACACTGATGCTGCCATGTGGTCATAGAATAATTTCAATTGGAAAGACCTTGAAGATCATTGAGTCCAACCACTAACCTAATAGTGCCGAGCTCACCACTAAATCGTGTCCTTTAAATGAATGCTACGCCATGCATTCCTAAAATGAATAGAGAACCACAGCCTGACCATAATGTAAATTTTAGCCCATATGATCATACAAGGTGCCTATGGCACCACTTGGGAGTTTCCTCACCTCACATATCCTGTGGCTGAAGCGACCTCAGAAACATCCACTGGGTAGCTGCTTTGAGCTGCGATCCTTCCCATACTTGGCACACAACTATTTTGCAATGTAGAGAGGGAAAACAAACAAAAAAACCAAACCCAAACCTCTATGCACCATAAAGGTTTTATTATAGACAAACTTCTGCGAGCACTTTGGGAGATGGAATAACTAACATTACTTAATGAAGAAGGTGAGGGTGGAGCAGGAGCTGGAGGAGTGGAAACATAACACCCTCCTGTGGGTCCCACCTTCCCACCTAATCCCTCCATTGCCATCTGGCAGATTTGCTGGCCCCAGTAACATCGTTCCCACTGATATAATGAGGAATTGCAGGCTGTGCTGCATTTCCTCATGAATTTCAGTTCCTTGCCAGAAAAGTTCAGGGCTGGGTCAGACTTTATATATATCTTTTATATCTATTTATGTATATAACATATATATATATATATAAAAATACATATATATTAGTTCTTTCCAGGTGATTTCCACTCTTTCTCATCTAAGGACACATTTATCCTTAACTTTCTTACCATTTTTTTTTTGTTTGTCTGGTTAAAGAAAGTAATCAAAGTACCAACCTTCCCACCCCTATCTCCTCCAGAGTGAGGATGCTCCTTGATGCTGCTTTCTTTTGCAGCCAAGTTTTCCTTGTGTTCCAGTGGAATTTCCTGTATTTCAGCTTGTGCCTTAGTCCTGTCACTGGTCACCGGTCACCACATAAAAAGACTGGCCCCATCATCTCGACATCCGCCCTTTAGATATTGATCAACATTGATAAGATCTCCTCTCAGCCTTCTCCAGGCTAAACAGCCCCAGACCTAGCAGCCTTTCCATGTGAGAGATATGCTTCAGTCCCCTCATCATGTTGATACCCTTCCACTGGACTCCTTTCCAGAAGTTCTCTATAACTTTTGAACAGACAGAGCCCAGAACTGGACACAGGACTCCAGATAAGGCCTCACCAGGGCAGAGTAGAGGAGGGTTAGAACCTCCCTCGACCTAGCTGGCCACACTCTTCTTGATGCATCCCAGGATGCCATTGGCCTTCTTGGCCACAAGGACCCGTTGCTGGCTCATGTTTAGTTTGCTGTCCACCAGGTCTGCTGTGTCCCTCTCCATGGAGCTTCTCTCCAGCAGGTCACCCTTGGCCTGTTGTGGTGCAGGCGGTTGTTCCTCCCTGGGTCTTGAACCTCATGAGGTTCCTCTCTGACAAACTCTTAAGTTGGCCCAGACCTCATTGCACAGCTTTCTGGTGAATGAGTCAGTCCTCCCAGTGGTACACTTTGTCCCCTCATCCAGGTTGTTGATATGTTGAACAGGAATTCAAATGATCCAGTCCCTCCTCTCCCACTGCAGGCACCAGCCACCTTCACAGAGGTATAATCCAAAAGGGATCTGCACCAGCATTCTAAATTACTGGTCTCCAAGCTCCTACCATGCTGGTTTATCTCATGCCTATGTCCACTATCCCAGCTCAAGGCAGGATGCTGAGAAACATAGACAGGGAATTTCGAGTGGTACTCGTCACGTACCTGCTTATCCTCCCAGGCATAGGTCCACTTTAGCGCCACAGAAGGGACAGCCAACAACCTCTGCATTGCAGACAGGCAGTGATGGAGACCCTGGAGAAATGGAACTGCAGTAGAAAAATGAAGTCATTTGCTCTGCACCAGGTCTGGGCTTTCTCCCCACAACCTGTGCTCAGAGCTGTGTGTACATCTGGGAAGAGAGGGGAATACATGAGATTTTTCTTCTCCACTGGGATTACAAGAACAGGAATACAGGGCTCCCTTCTCACGTTTAGCTAGAGGTCTGGCAGGAGCCTGGTGGTACAGGCATTGTTCCTACTGCCTAAAGGCTTTAGGATGGTGATTCTGGGATCTGCCTGTAGAGGAACATGCCACTCCCTTGCTGATAAAGGGTTTCCTGGATCTTTTCTGTAGATTACAGGAGAATTACCATTCTGCAAGGAAGGTAGTCAAAATCTGTGAGAAGGTGAAGCCCATGTGTACACTGTCAGGTACATGAGTACATGTGACCCATGGGGTCATGGAAACTTCAGATATAATACCCATGGGTTTCCCCTCCCCTAGTTGCAGCTGGGAAACCTGGTGGACACAGTCCAGAGGGACTCCTTTTCCCAGGAGCAATGGCTGAGACAATGTGGCCAGGCCATATCTGCATCCTGCTCCTTGAGATACCTCAAAGAGTTTGACTTTCCTTACCAGTCCAAACTGGGAGGAGGACCTTCATCCCATCACCAGTTCAATCTTGAATGCATGATCAAAACACAGCAGATTGGAGATACTCAGCATCCCAAGGAGAAACAGCATGTCCCCAGTCCTAAGCTGCAAAACATTTGGGAGGTGAAAAAAGTTGCCTGTCACATCTCTTGTAATATAAGGGAAAGTCAGGAAAGCTGAAGAATAGGGCAGGGACATGCTCTCCCAGTAGCAGGAGGGGAAAGTGGAGACCTGCTTTCTGACTGATTTCCTGCCATAGCCTGTGCTATCTTGTATGTTCGTGAACATGTTCTCAACCACAGAAACCTGGATCACACCCTTTAGGAGGGGAAGAAAAGGACTTGCTGTACTCGAGGTACTCCAGCTTCTTCATGGGAGGGATTGTCAGACTTTTTCTAGGATGCTTTTGTTAAATACAAGGCTGTTGTCCTAAAAGAGCTGCCAGAGCCTTTGCCCTGCCAAACACCATCCCCAAAGAAGTCACACATCTTCCCACCAGAGGCTGGCACTAAGCTGCCTTTTTCCCACTATTTCAGAGGTTTACAGTCAAGATTTCTCATTTTCCATGTCATTAATCTCCCTGGGCTCCATCTTTAAGCAGGCTGGAAGCCAAATCCTGCCAGACAGGTTCCAAGTGAAATTCAAGTTGTCTGGAAAAGAAGAAAATTAAACTGAAAATCGGGAAAGTATGTGAACTGAATGCTGGCTCCCACCCAACCACCCAGAGGGGCAAGTGCAAGACTTCTTAAACTAACAGATGGTTTTGGTGGCAGTCAATGGGTCTTTTCCCATTTCACTTGACTTTTCAAGCAACCAGTCAAAATATGAAGTGTTTGTTTGAGCTAATATCTTTAATTTTGCCCAGGAAAAAAAAAAAAAAGCCAAACCAATCCAAAACTGGGAGATTATTTTGGAGTTCCTCAAGGAAGGTTTTCTTGCTCTGAGAGCTGCCATTGAGCACTGTCAGACAATGCATTTTTTCCTCTGTATGGCATTTGAGCTGCTCTATTGTCAACTCCAGGGTCCCAAAGCTGAGCAAGACAGACAAAACCTCTTTAAGGCAGGGCAAGGGGAAAGAAGAAAATTGTCCCAAAGTAGGACAAGTGAGAAGGGGAAAGAACAAAACAGAGGTGTCCTACTGCCTTCAACACTATCCCTTTCCCCCAGAACTGCAGGTTGCCCATGCATTTTGCTCTGAAGGCTGAGGCTCAACACTGCAGGAATAACACCAATCTTCATCTCTCCTTGAGGCGACTTGCAGCTTGCCCCTTTTTTTGCAATTGCTGTAAAATTGAGATTGTAGGCAGGAGGTCTGCCTGTTATTGGGAGGTCATTTGCTCTCAGGGATGTCTTTCTGGCATCTGCACAGTGATGGGGGATCCTTCAGGCATGGGCTTTACTCAGCCTCCACCCAGACTGCATAGGGTATGCTGATGCCATTTCAACCACCTGGCTGGAAGTGCTGGCTCCCCGCTGGTGAGGCCTGTGAGCTCCTTGCTGCATGCCCTGCCACTCAACTTGGGAAGATAGCTACATTGGACCCCGAGACAAAAATCAAGGCACTGTGTTTTTCAGTTTGGGGAGAGGAGGTTGGGAGCTGTCAAGTTGCTTGTTTGTGTGTTATTTTCCTCCCTTCAGAAACCAACACCAGCACAGTTCAGCTAGAGGAGCCGTATGGCACTGCACCAGGAATAAATGGCTAAACAGATCAGCAGCACCAGCACACTGAGTGGGGATCCTTAGGAACAAGTGCTCTGACAGCCCATGGTGTGATCTATCGTGCTTCAGCGCCAGCTCGCTCGTAGAGCAAATCTGAGATGCTTTTTGGAGGAGCCCTAATGAAATCTGCAGATACGTTAGACTGCTTTTCCTTTCCCCCACCCCCCTCCAGTCACTTCAAAACAGAGTTTGGAAGCAGCCTGTGGAACTTACGATACTGACTCACAAAGGGAACCAAAAGGGATTGTTTTGAAATAACAGTGCAAATCAAATTACCCATCACAGATAAGAGGGAGAGAGGTCGAATATGAAAAGGCTTTAGATGAAAGAAGAATTAGCCTACAACCCACAAGGAATAACTCAATTCAAGTCTCATTTTCAGCACCCCTAGAATCTGGCACAACCAAGGTCCCTCATGATAACAGATAAACCTGGCCAAGACAATTCATTATACCGCCAAACACAGAGCCATTCCATCAACCACATGCTAAGCATCAACCCTCCCCTAAAACAGGAAAAGTATATCAACGTATTAGAAGCCACCATCAATCAGTCCCAAGGAAATCAAGCAGTCCTGATCAGGTTCCAGCCAGAGCTATGGGAAGCCACTCTGTGGTCTGAGTTTGCAGATATTCAGCAGCCTTGTGCACACCTCCTCCTTCCCCTTTTCCTCCTCCTTGTCCTTCTCCCCTCAAGCTGCATCCTTTGGAGGTGGGGTTGGGGAGCCTGCAGACATCTCCACAGCACCGAGGCTGAAAAGAGCCAGGGGAGACAGTGCTTTGCAGACCCTCTCCTCTTGGCTGCACCAGCATTCACCCGGCTCTCCCAAGACTTGGCAGGATTATTGACGAGCCTGGGACACGCCTGGGGCTCCCAATGGAGATTTTCCACTGTCTCCGCTTCAACTTTCCTCCCTTTTGCAGAAAAAAAAAAAGTTCTCACTACCTTTCCCAAAGACATATTTTATCCCCTTTACTTGTAATCTTCCTTCTCCCAGAGCACAGCAGAAAACAATTTGAGACCAGACTTAAGACAGCCCTAGCATTGCTGGGCTTGGCTTGGAGGCCTGTCGGGGACCCTCATCAGCACCCAGACCCACCTCCTGGATAAATAGGCTCCAGAAATTCCTGTAGTTCACCACCAAATGAACCCAGACAGCTGAAGGGTGGTTGCTAAGCTCACGCTGCCTGTATTATTCATGGCAATTGGGGAGGATTTCAAGAATTGCTCTATGCAATGAGCAAGGAGGGATCTTTTAAATTTTTTTTTACTTTTTCTCCTTCAAACTAAACACATAACTGAAGAGTGAAATTCTAAATGCTTTCTCGAATACTCTAGGTATATATAATCACTTTTAAAATACAGGAATTGCTCCCCATTCCCTTCCTGATTTAATGGGAAACAGGTCTCTCATTGCTGCAGGCCTTCTGAAACTGTTGACCATTTAATAATTGTGCCTTGATAGGGCACAGATACAAATGCATGATGTCTGTACCTGCATCCTCCTAAATGCAGTAAAAATCTTTTTGTAATTTTTTTTTCAAGGCATTGAATTTGCAAATTTCAGACCTTTCTCCCTCAGGGCAGGGGAATGAGTGAATGAAAAGAATATATTAAAATAACTCAAAGGCCCATAATAAAGCAGAAAAAGGACACCTGTCCATGACTGGTGCACACTGATACTCTATGTGATCAGACCTGTACAGGAAGGAATGCTTCCTCCACTGCTGCTGCACTGGTGCAGGAATCAGCTTTTGGAGTGGTTTTGGTGAAATCTTCGTGCACTCCCTTCAGAGGTGCAGCAGCTTGGCCAGGTAGAGAGGTCCTGCAGTATAGGAGCAACATGTGCCACTGCCTTCTCTCAGCACCTGGCCCATTACATCTTGTTACCTCTTCTGAAGTGTTCAATGTGTTTTAAATGTGGAGAGGGGAGGGAGATGTGCCTTTAACCAGCAGACATCTGTCCCATTTTTGCAGTCCTCCAAGTCTGAATGGCAGATATGTTTCTTGCCTGGAAATGCAAAGAATAAGCAAAGCCTTACCCAGAAGCAGAGCTCTGAGCTGCTGCCATCAGCCAAGTCCAGGAGAGCCCTGCTCCTCCTGGTGCTCAGCCTAACAGCCCTGCTTCATCTGTAGCCCTAGATATTTTCCTTTCAGAGATAAAAAGTCTGTTTTAGGCTGGAGACATGTACTGTGCTGCCCACTCCTTCAGGAGCTAGAGCAGTGGGTGGCTGCAGCTGCTGTCCTGTAACACTGGGCTGGGGAAGTACAGGATGCTAGGGACCAGCTCTCCATACAGGCAGCCATGATCGCAAGCAGACTCCTGGCCATTCTGCTTGCCCTGAACAAAAGCTCCAAGGCTCCCCTGGAGAGGCTTATGGTCCCATTCTGAGCTCAGAAAGAAAGCCACACAGCAGCCCTCCTCGTGGAACACTGCTGCTGTTGATCCTCTGTTGCCTTCAATGTGGATCCAGCAGAGGAACTGATCCCATGTCTGCCACTGGGGAGGGTTTGAAGGTCTTCTGGCCAGGCAGCCCAGTCACTTTTGCTCTAGCCTCTGGGTTTTTTGGGCACTCTTGTTTGGATGGCATAAGAGCGCTCAAGAAACAAACCCAAGCCCTGTGCAGTCAGCATCCAGGTGGCTTTCCAGATTTCCGTATCCTTATGATCACACAGAAATCTCACGGCCCAACCATTAAGTCCTTCAGTGAACAGAGAGACTATCTCTTTTTCTCAGAGTCTGTAACTAGCTTTTCTGGATTTGCTTTTTCCCTGCTGAAACCCTTCACTAGCACAGCCTGTGAGGCACTATTTGCATTGAAATAGAAATATATTCTCAATCCTTGTCAGGAACTCTTTGTGCCTATCTATGCTATTGAAAATAACCTGCAGACTGTGACTTCCTCACAACTTACAGAGTTGGTGTTTCATTACTTTATTATTAAAATATATCCTCAGTTATCCTGTGAAGAGCGTTGCACAGTCTTGCTGAGGAGTCCTGGTTTTCATGCACCACCAGAGATTTACTCCCTATTGCTGTTCCATTCAGAGACGGCAGCTTTCCATTCAGTGCAGCTTTCCATTCAGAGATGGCTTTTCATTGCTTTCCTCAACTTTTCCTTCCTTCTTATGCTTTGCAACACTCTTTAGTCAAGAGTTTGCAGCTCACATCTTATCTTGATCCATATGTTTTTTCTTCCACTTCTTTCCCATTCTGCTGTGGGTGAGTGGCTGGGTAGGGGTTTAGCTGCCAGCCAAGTTCAACCCACCACAAAGTGATTTAACATCTGTAGATCCCTGAACAGGTGATTGCCTATACTGAAGGTTGGAGAGCCTGACCTCCCTGCAACAGGCACATCTAGGACTCACATCAGGTTGTTCACATCTTCATTCAGTCCTGCAGCCGTCAGTCCATTCCATTATACAGTCTCTGCAGCTGATACCATCAGCCTTCGGGGTGCCCTTGTGAAATGCCCAGTATTATTGACACTGTGTTATAAATATCACCTATCAGGGGATGACATTCTTGAAAATGTGGGTGTTACCTTGATTATACAAACATAGGGTGTGAGATTGTTGCTTTACCTTAACATTGAGGAAATAACAGCAGTTGCACCCACCGTAGATTGCTCCATTGGCCAGGCTTTAGCCTTTTCTCCCATACTCAGGCAGAAAGCTCTCAAATTCCTGGGCACGACCATGTTCATGCACCTTTTCATCAGGTATTATGACGTTTTGCTCTGAGGGAAATAGTGTCAAACACCTCTAAGCCTCTCCCTGCCAGGAACTTGAGCTCAGACCCCAGTTCCCTTGCAATGCCCTCAAGCACCTGACTTGTAGCATGCATGGCAATATTTCCAGCACCATTATTGCCAAATCTTAAGCCTAAAGCTGCTACTACTTAAAGGCAAGTGCATTTCATATTCCATTTACGGAGTTTTGTGAATAATTCTTCCTTGCATAGCAACACTGGCTTTTGCAGCAGAAAACCCTAAGCTCAACTTTACCTGGAAGAGAGCAGCTGGGATTCCCAGAAAAGGACCGAGAGAAAATAGCTTTTCATAAAACCAAAGATTGTTTGGCTATTTGGGAGACAGCCCCATTGCACAGCCCCTTGGGGAGCCCTGGGCACTACAGCTTAGCTGCCGGGACCACTGCTTGGGGCTAGGAGCCCAGAGAGGGCAGTGGTAGTTTTGTGCTTTGAGATAGCTGACCTCCTGTGTGCTGCAAACCCATTCCTGCCTATCCCAGCAAAAAGCAAATGACACTCCAGGGCAGCTTTGCAGGTTTCCCTGACAATCTAGGCAGGGGGAACAAATGAGTTCCCAGCTCTCTCGGTGATCTTCAGAGCAGCCGTAAGAGATCAAACATGCACCAGCCTTCAGAGAAGGTTTCCACTCAGCACAGATCCAAATCCCATCATAAAAATGGGAAGTTTTGCTGGCACAGACTGAGCTCTTGCCCCATCAGCGCTCAGGCTATGTATTTCATATCAGACCTTGTTCTTCCCCCTGCAGTGCTCCCATTGCTAGGTTCATTTAAAGTACAAAGTCTTGACTTGTTGCCCAGAGTATGAAATAGCCTCTTTGTCCTTTAAAAAATAAATGGAAGACCCCATCTAACCCTGGAGGAGCTTTGGGAAGGGTGTGGGGCAGCACCCATTGCCCACTGGGCATCTATCCCTCACACTCTGCCATGGGCACCCATCAGGAGAGCTGAGGGGGAACAAACTCAGGGGGACTGCAGCATCATTGCAGTGCAATGTGGTTTTCTTCAGGATTAACAGATTCCTGGCTAAAGCAGCAGTGATTGAAATACATTATTTAATACTGAGACCCTGGCGCAGGTGCCACACTGTTGAGTTTAACCCTCCCTGCTGCATTGTGTCAGGTTTATGTCCACATGCTCCCAGACAGCCCTGAGCTTTTCAGGGAGATTAAGGCAGCTCTGGATTGCAGATGGATTTACAGGCCCAGCACATCAACACTCACAGAGCAGGTCCCACTCCCCAGCGAGCCACAGGCCTGGGGTTGGACCAGCAGGTTTTAATGGGTGGATTTGGAGAAGGAAAAGGCATTGTTGCAGAGGTGGAGGATGAGATATTGCAGGTCCTGGGATGCCAAAGGAAGCTCTGTCACAGGCTGTCCTCCAAAACATCCAGCACAGCACTTCTTAACAGCCTCCTTCCATCATCTTAATTAGCGTGGTCTCCAAATCACCACTCAGCAATGAATATTTATCTTAGAACCCAAAGTGCACATTTGGCTTTGCAGTGTAAGACCTGGGGCTTCTTAAAGGATTAGCAGCCTCTGACAAATACGCTGCAGAGAGAGTGAAAGCATATTTAGAACAACTCCTACTCCTACTGAAACAAGCCTTCTGCCTCTTGGCTGCAAGAGCTGGGCTGGGTCACCTGGCATTGGGATCTCCCAGCAGCAGATTAACTCCCCCAGCTCCTGGAAGACCCTTCCCAACCTTCTGTCCAGAAGAGCACCCCTTGCCTCCTCTTGAAGGAGCTGCAGCAGCCCTTCCAGCTGTGCTGGCACGCATTACAGTCAGCTGCCACCCCCATGGTGCTTGTGGTCCCAAAGAAAGTCCCATCCCAGGGCCATCCCCCTGCCTACAAACACAGGCTCTGCCCTCTCTGACCTCTTCAGTCTGCAGCTGGAGAGAGGTGGTACTCACTGCCTGTGGGCTAGTGCCATGGCTGCTGCCACAGGCAGGGACACGGGGTCACACAAGGGAGTGAGACGTTGGACGGCTGTCACTGCTCTCGTTCTCTTGCCATGTGTCACGCGTTTGTGCGGAGACATTTCTGGTAATGAGGATGAGGCTGTAGTAATGCCTCCTGTAAGAAGTTGGTACCTCTGAGGCTGAGCCAATTGGGCACCTACACGCTCACTTTTTCAAGAAAAAGAAGATGGAAGAGAGAGGTGGTGGAAGGAGCTGGGTGAGAAAGAAGAGACCATACTGACCCCCAAGGTCAGAAAGGGAAGAAAGGAGGAGATGTGCTGGATTAGGAGATATTCCTGCACCCCATGGTGAGAGAGCAACTGTTCCCCTGCAAACCATGGAGGGTAACAACCCTCCATGGAGCTGAAGTCTGCTGGCAGTTCATGGAAGACCCAAAGTCAGGGGTGGTGACTGTGCCTGGAGGAGGCTGTAACTTTGTGGAGAGGTGGCACTGGAATAGAATGTACCTGGAGTTGTGCTGGCAGTGGAGAAAAAACATGCTTGAAGAAAACCATGTTGGAGGAGTTTGTGAGGAGCTGCAGTCCTTGGGAAGGACTCTCACCAGAGAGGTTCATGAAGGACTGTATCCTGTGGGAAAGACTCTGAGTTGGAGCAGGGGAAAAATGCGAGGAGTTCTCCTCCTCTGAGAAAAAAGAAGTGTCTTTTCAAACCAAAAAAGAAGGTCTTTTCCAACCAAACAATTCTATGATTCTGAATTTAATTCCACAATTTTACAATCCCTGCAGACACGCACTTGTCAACGTGCATCTCGGAGCAGCAAGGAAACCAGGCAGAAAGCCTGCTACTGGCATCCCAACATACACTGGGTGATCTTTTGAACAAAAAGCCACTTTGGTGTCTAGACCCTCTTCCACGACACCAAGAAACCATTTTGTCTGAAGCAGGTGAAATACCATATCACAATGAAAGCCCCAGGCGAAGAGGAGAAGCAGGTGAAATACCACATGACAATGAAAGCTCCAGACGAAAAGAAGATCAGCAACAGAAGCCAAGGTGGTACTATAATTAACTTTTTCTTTTTATTTACACCACAAGAATAACAAGTTGTCATAATGTGGTACAAAATACTGGACTCCTAATAAAGTGAAATTGAAGTCGGTACTGTCAAGAGAAAGACACCATTGGCCAGTAAAAAAGAAAAAAAAAAGAGGATAAAAGAGAAAAAAAAAAAAAACCCCAAACAACGAAATAAAAAAAACCCAAAAAACAAACAAAATTGAGAATGAGAAACATATTCCAACTCCACCAAGTGAAAGAAAGGATCATCAGAAAGTTTAGCACAAAGAATGCTACCATCACATAAAGTAGGGTCCATACAATGAGAGTGAAATTGTGTCTAAATTACAGCGTAAACCGGTAGCTGCTACCAATGGTGATGTCATACAGAGCATGTATAGGTATAAAGTAGAATATAATATAGTTACAACTTTTTGATACTACATATCTGTAATAAGCTCTTGGGTGAATAATGTTTCAACCCCTCCCCCCCACTTTTATATATATATTATATATATAAGTTTGTCATCCTCATAAACTGGAAAATAGCGGCTCCACTATGGAGCACNAGCACCCCTTGCCTCCTCTTGAAGGAGCTGCAGCAGCCCTTCCAGCTGTGCTGGCACGCATTACAGTCAGCTGCCACCCCCATGGTGCTTGTGGTCCCAAAGAAAGTCCCATCCCAGGGCCATCCCCCTGCCTACAAACACAGGCTCTGCCCTCTCTGACCTCTTCAGTCTGCAGCTGGAGAGAGGTGGTACTCACTGCCTGTGGGCTAGTGCCATGGCTGCTGCCACAGGCAGGGACATGGGGTCACACAAGGGAGTGAGACGTTGGACGGCTGTCACTGCTCTCGTTCTCTTGCCATGTGTCACGTGTTTGTGCGGAGACATTTCTGGTAATGAGGATGAGGCTGTAGTAATGCCTCCTGTAAGAAGTTGGTACCTCTGAGGCTGAGCCAATTGGGCACCTACACGCTCACTTTTTCAAGAAAAAGAAGATGGAAGAGAGAGGTGGTGGAAGGAGCTGGGTGAGAAAGAAGAGACCATACTGACCCCCAAGGTCAGAAAGGGAAGAAAGGAGGAGATGTGCTGGATTAGGAGATATTCCTGCACCCCATGGTGAGAGAGCAACTGTTCCCCTGCAAACCATGGAGGGTAACAACCCTCCATGGAGCTGAAGTCTGCTGGCAGTTCATGGAAGACCCAAAGTCAGGGGTGGTGACTGTGCCTGGAGGAGGCTGTAACTTTGTGGAGAGGTGGCACTGGAATAGAATGTACCTGGAGTTGTGCTGGCAGTGGAGAAAAAACATGCTTGAAGAAAACCATGTTGGAGGAGTTTGTGAGGAGCTGCAGTCCTTGGGAAGGACTCTCACCAGAGAGGTTCATGAAGGACTGTATCCTGTGGGAAAGACTCTGAGTTGGAGCAGGGGAAAAATGCGAGGAGTTCTCCTCCTCTGAGAAAAAAGAAGTGTCTTTTCAAACCAAAAAAGAAGGTCTTTTCCAACCAAACAATTCTATGATTCTGAATTTAATTCCACAATTTTACAATCCCTGCAGACACGCACTTGTCAACGTGCATCTCAGAGCAGCAAGGAAACCAGGCAGAAAGCCTGCTACTGGCATCCCAACATACACTGGGTGATCTTTTGAACAAAAAGCCACTTTGGTGTCTAGACCCTCTTCCACGACACCAAGAAACCATTTTGTCTGAAGCAGGTGAAATACCATATCACAATGAAAGCCCCAGGCGAAGAGGAGAAGCAGGTGAAATACCACATGACAATGAAAGCTCCAGACGAAAAGAAGATCAGCAACAGAAGCCAAGGTGGTACTATAATTAACTTTTTCTTTTTATTTACACCACAAGAATAACAAGTTGTCATAATGTGGTACAAAATACTGGACTCCTAATAAAGTGAAATTGAAGTCGGTACTGTCAAGAGAAAGACACCATTGGCCAGTAAAAAAGAAAAAAAAAAGAGGATAAAAGAGAAAAAAAAAAAAAACCCCAAACAACGAAATAAAAAAAACCCAAAAAACAAACAAAATTGAGAATGAGAAACATATTCCAACTCCACCAAGTGAAAGAAAGGATCATCAGAAAGTTTAGCACAAAGAATGCTACCATCACATAAAGTAGGGTCCATACAACGAGAGTGAAATTGTGTCTAAATTACAGCGTAAACCGGTAGCTGCTACCAATGGTGATGTCATACAGAGCATGTATAGGTATAAAGTAGAATATAATATAGTTACAACTTTTTGATACTACATATCTGTAATAAGCTCTTGGGTGAATAATGTTTCAACCCCTCCCCCCCACTTTTATATATATATTATATATATAAGTTTGTCATCCTCATAAACTGGAAAATAGCGGCTCCACTATGGAGCACAGAAAAGTGTTAATTTATTTTCTTTCAATAGGATACTTTTCATCAATATCAAAGACAAAGCGGAGGTGAGCCAAGAACGAGCTCCACCTCATGACAATGAAGAAACGTGTTTTTCTCTCAATGTAAAGTCTCGTTTTAAACCACAGTGTTGCACAGTACACGACTGTTTAAAGTGAAACCCAGCAATAATACATCATGTAAAAGCAATTTTAAAAAAGTTAACACAGCTGTGCTGAAGAGTTAACTCTTTAAATTCCTTGTCATTCATCTCCTTAGAACTAACGACTATGTGTGTGGACAAAGGGTTGCATGTGACCTCCCCACCCAGCCGAAAAAAACCGAAAGACCAAGCCAAACTAAAAGGAATAAAAATAACGACACAGGCAGTTTTACTTTGCGTGTTCTGCGTAATTTTCCCTAAAAACACTGTTTCCACATAAATACAATAAACTCTATTATTGGTAAGTCACAAGTGCTAGATAAACGTCTTTTTTTTTTTCTTTTTTCTTCTTAAAATGAGAAATGTTTAAGTAGTCCTGTTTATTTACTCTTTTTTTTTTTTAACAATAAAAAGCACAATTTCTTATTATGTTCAATAAGATGCAAAAAAGGTTCCCCCTCTCCTTCCGTTTTGTGTGTGTGTGTGT
>WBNH01010566.1:72566-135465 GCA_013401255.1 Urocolius indicus | reverse complement strand
TCTAGATGAGGCCTCACCAGGGAGGTGTGGGAAAAGAAGGTGAGAGAGAGAGAGGGAAAAGAACCTCCCTTGACCTGCTGGACACACTCTTCTTTTAAATACTCTTATTAATCAAGAAACACTGGAATCCTTCATACAATTCCACAATTGTCAAACAAAATAAAGAGAATTGAGAGGCTCTAGCAAAACTTGAGCAGTAAGTCCATAATAGCTGATAGGATTAACAGTTGCTGCCTCCCTAATTCTGAGACATAATTTGTGTGTACAGGTTTTTAATATTGGAAGTCATGTGCTTTGATACAAATTGTTTATCCATTCAGCTGCAAATTACCTTCTTCCTTGAAGATGTCTCTATGAGGAAGTCTGACAATAATTCTCTCTGTAGCAGTTGCCGAATCTGGGCTATAACTGGAGTATAATTAGATGTGCCTGTATTAGCTTTTTAGTTGTAATCAGGAGTGCACATTTGAGGCAGACCTCCATATTTCTCCCAGTTACTGCACTCCTGCTTGACGTTGTGGAGTCATCTCAGGCAGCATGAACTCAATTTCTTTCAGCAGCTAAACTCTATATGGGCTTTGGGATGGCACCTATGGGTAGCCCACTTGCAAAGGAGTACTCATTTCACAGCACTAGAGTAGATCTGACTAATGTGAATCCCTGAGAAGGAGCAGAGGCAGTTCCTAGCACCTATGCACCTGTTAGGCTTCTTTTTTTTTTGTTTTTTAATTGCTAAGGTAATTGTGGCCATTGAAATTCGTGTGTAAGGAAGGAAGATCGATAAGCCAGAATCTGAATACACTAGCAGACAGTGAGTGGTTAACTCATACTGCAGTCTAGATTTCTGACAGCTCTGAAAGACTGTGTTCATTTGAAATGACAGTCCTTCTCATGAGAGGAGTTTCTCCTTCACGAAGGGCTTCAGCAGCTCACCCAGTTAGCTTGCAGCTACATGCTGCAGCCTCTGCATTTTCATGCTGTAGAATTCTTTTAACTCTGTAAAGCAACAAAAAATGTACTAAACACTTCATAGAACAAAGTAAGACATGACTTATGCCCTGAATAATTTTTTTCTGGTTTTAGGCATGATGTAACAAGTTTCCATTCCTTTGCTGTTGTGAGTAACTTGTTAGATGAAGACACGTTGAAAATAATACGTAGTTACTTGACTTAAGCTTGACTTGAGATACCATAATTTATTGGTTAAAACAGCAGATTCTGATATAAACTAGTTGAGTTGTGATATTTAATCATGTTGCATAGTAGCGTGTTTCACAGAGTAACAAGCAAATATGGTGGTGAAACGACCTGAGTTGAATCTCATGTGCCTCATAGAACCAGTCAGCTGTGGTTTTGAGCTGGAATAGTATAGTCTTTTGATGTTCCTGTGTTCTTTGCTACATTTCTAGCCTCATCTTTTCTCACAAATTCCCTGTAAAGTTTTGATTTGCTTGAAAAAAGTAACCTAATATTTTGGTTTTCTTACGTCAGATATACCATCACACTTCAGTCGGCATCACACAGACACTTCTTAGATGTATTAAAGCAATGTGAATAAGAAGCTTTCTCGAGCATAAGGCACCAGTTTGTGCTTTGGTCAGGGTAAATGCTGTAACTCTTTGTAAAGTTAATTCTGCTTTTACCTTTTTAACTTATAGTGTCCTGTTAGCTTTTTTCATGCAGCTTAAGTTGACTCATAGCCCTGGGGTTTTATTCTGCCCGCTGCTTGTTTTACATATGTTTATCTTCTGTTTAGAAAATGCTTTTTTTTTCTGTCTTGTAAAACATCAGCAGTGACCTGGAATGTGTTCTACACTATGTATGTCTAGAATTCAGCATGCACACAACAAATACAGCTTATCAGTGTGAGTCATGCTAGAGTTCGTTTTATTTCTATAGTTCTTTGGGACTGAAAGGTGTCTTTAATCTAGGCCTCATCCTTTTCTGAAAGTGAACTATGTGACCAGTTATCTGCTACTAGTGTCGTTCTTTTGCATTGTAAATTATTAGCTTGGCTGCAGTCCAACTGAGTCACTTCTGTCTTTTTTTCAAGCCAGATGAAAGAAACTGCAGATTAAATAAAATTACATAATTAAGTTCTTTTTTTCTTTACTTTAATTCATACGTATCTTAGCCTATGAAGAGCTGAACAGAAAAATTGCAGGAAAGGACCATTATCTATTAAAAAGATCTTTTCTTGGGAGAAAGTAAGTGTTTATTCTTAGAGTATCAGTTTCAAAATCTGTTTAACAAGTTCTGCAAATAAAGGTAGGCATTAACTCCAAAAGATGATGTAGATATCAGTGTCAGACATTGTGGAACATGTGGGTAACCTCAAAGTCCTCTGCATCATCCACTGGGTTTTCATGGCATGCTGCTGTCTGCATAACTTAAGCACCAAGTGCAGCAACTAAATCAGAAAGTATTAGCACTACTGATACTGAAATTACATCTTGAAGAACAGAAAGAAGGGATTTTGGTTGTGCAGAACTACTGAATGGACTGTGCTGGTTGTATTGCACTGAAAGCATGTTCTCAGAACTAACATAAAATCTCTGATTTGTAGAAAACTGCCCTTACATTTCCCTTTGCCAGATGAACCTAGCAGGCAATGTTCAGAAATAACGGCACGTTATCATGTGTTTATTTTAATGTAAAACGGGCAATTACATTGAATCATTTACTAAAATGAGATATGAACACTGCAGCACATCTTCCAATCGAGATATCTAATATGTTAAACAAACCAAACTACTGCTGCTGCTATTGAAGTGATGACAGGAAATGAATGTGCACCTCAAAAGTGGTAGCTCCCAAAGTTGAGACTTGTGTGACGT
This sequence comes from Urocolius indicus, assembly GCA_013401255.1. Lineage (NCBI taxonomy): Eukaryota > Metazoa > Chordata > Aves > Coliiformes > Coliidae > Urocolius > Urocolius indicus. The sequence goes on along the minus strand of WBNH01010566.1, from coordinate 132,628 downwards.
GGGCCTTTCATGAGAAAACTAAGCAGTGCATCATTATTTTCTGTTGTCTCTCTTGTTCACTTCCTTGCTTCCTTGGAGTGCTGTGAGGACTGAGTTAAAAATAATTAGTATTCTTCTGCCTTGAGGTAGCTAACGTTTTGAACCAAAAAGCTTCTGATTGGATTTGTAGTTAATGTTCTTCACTATGCTGCTGTTTTAACCAGAGGAGAGAGGGAAAGAAAGGAGATGGTGATGGTTTAATTAAATATCAACAGATAAATAAAAAATAAACAGAAAAGGGAGAAACAAACCAAAGAAACGCACTCCTGAAACTTAATAAGGAAAAACAGTTAAAAGGAGGTATAATTTATGAAAGAAGTTAAAGTTTCTGAAGCATGCCAGACACAAGACAGAAAAAGTACTTTCTAAACAGATCAGGAAGTATTGTCATTACCTTTGAAATAAATGCCATTCTGTTAAAAGCAGTTTAAGAACACTTTTTGCCTCTTCCGCTTTTGAGTAGTATGGTTCAGCTTTTGGCTGTTAGTTTGCTGCTATAAACTTTCTTTGAATCTCTTTAAAAATGTGGAAAGATTATTTAAATAAATACTTACAAATGGTCTTTTGCTAGGTTAAGTATGTTTTGGAGTACAAAAACTAAGCTGTTTTGTAAAGTAATTCACAGATTCTTCATTTTCTGACTACCTAGAAGTACAGACTACTTAGAAGGTATTTCTTAATCAGTTGGTTTATTTAAATTACATTAAGAGAAATCTTTCTTAATACCCTTGTGCTGGATAGAGGAAAACTGAAGTCTCTTGCGTGATTGTAGCAGGCAGTTACTTGGTTAAGAGCACTGCTTTCTTCCTATTATGGAAAACAGTGAGCTGCTTTTAGCAGGAGGTGTGGGTCTGTCATGTAAACATAAGGAAAACTTCACTACCAGCTCTGTGTAATGCATGCAGCCATCGACAAGGGGACAAAACTGCACTAGCTGTTGAAGGGAGACAGTCTGTACTCCCCATAACGCAGCAGCTGCTCCAATATAGTACAAAAGAACACCGCTAATCTGCATTTGTTAATCTGCACACACAAACCTCTCAATCTGCTTGTGTTTATCAGCAAAGAGCACCCTGTCAGCATAGTGGATGCATCAAAACATTAAAATCTTACAAGTAACTGAAGTTTACTCTCGTTTACTATATTTCTTACAAACTTCCTGACAAACTAGGAGTTTAACAAGACATTGATTTGGTTTTTTTCCTGAAGTTGAATGAACAGAATGTTGTAAGATCTCCATAGTATGTCTAGTCTTTTTGTTTGACATTTAAGAAATATAGTAAATGATAGTAAACTTCAGTTACTTGTATGAACTGGTAGGTTTTTGGTGACCTATTAGGTTTATGTGAACTAGTAGGGGACTTTATTACCTTGCAGAAATAGATCTCCAAATTACCCAAGGCAAATCAAATAGAATTGTTCCTATGTAACTAAAACAATTTAGGACTTGGATTAAAACATTATCCAGTAACTTGTGTTCTGCAGTATCTGCCCCTCATTTTGTGCTGTGTCTGCCATGAACATGAAGAACACTTTATTCCCTTTCTTTTTGTAGTAGTGGGCAGGTAATGTCTGTCACACTTTGTTTCCCAAACCTGATCTTCGTTCCAAATGTCCTTGATGTTCTTGATAGTTTGTCCTGAAAACTGGACTCATGGAGGCCTTAATGCTTGTAGAGCAGGACTGATGCTGCTGCTTTTTTGCAAGAGTCTGCAGCTGATATGGACCCATATGTCAGCTCTTCTTTTGAAGCATGACTTCATTTGTACACTCACGTTTAGGTAGTTATACTCTGTAACCTAAATCATACTGCTGACCAGGGATTTACTTAAGTTTTCCACACCTTGATGCAAAAGGTTAATTCAGACTTCTTTTCTGTCTCTTTTCTCCATATTAAATTTCATTTTAAATGGAATATACCATATATTAGTGACATATTTTGGTAGAAAATGCCTTGTGCTTCCTTTCTCCTCTTAAGGGCATCGTGTGAGGGAATAAACATTTATTAAAGCTTCCTGATCTGTTGCATCTGGATGGTGTGTTTCTGTGGTGGTGGTCTGTGAAGGCAGACAGCTTTTATAAGGAGCTCAATTCATGTTTAATTGTTGTATTATATCAACAATTTTGATGTTCCATGCAGGGAAAAAGAAAAGTTGAGTGAAATACAGAACTATGTGGGGTTACAGCCTAACACAGAAAAGGGAAACAATGGAATTGACAAAATATTGAGGGAAAGGAAATTTGGTTCATAGTTCTCAACAGGTTTTATTCCTTTTTTTCTTTCCTTTTCTTTGCCCCTCTTCTTAGCTCCCCTACTCCCAAAAGCAAAACCAAACCTGTATAATGGTATTTGGAAGTTCCTTGTATAGCCATGTATGTGTATGTGAGGTAAGAAAAAAGTAATGGTGTGACTGCCCATAGAAATATTGTAGGTTATAATTTAGGGTGTCATTTTGTCAGGGTAGCCTCCTAACCTCTGAGTTGCTGAATTCTTTATAGTAAAATGTATCTAAAAGGTAGACATCTGCAAAGAACAAGATTATTCAAGCTCTTGCTTTCAAGTTTTCTTGAGCAACAGGAAGAAGGACAGAGAAAACAGCTTATGCAGTTGGGAGGTAAAACAGTACAATAATGATGGAGTTGATGAAGAGATGTGTGTAGATGCTAACAAAGAACTTCCAGAGAGAAGAAAATCCTGATGTGTTAAGTTCTACTCAATTTACTTACTGAACTAGCTATCAGTTCTAGTACTCTAATTAGACACTAATGGCATCGGTCAAAACACTCCAGTGTCTTCTGAGGTGTCCCCACACACTCTCCAGTAATTATTTTCTTTTTCTTTGTTGTTAGTTAACATTGTAAATTGTTTTCTCTAACTCAGTACACACGTATGCCTGAAAATCCTTATTTTTTCCAGGCCAAAGCTTTGAGAGGAAAGTAACGAACCCTGCTGAAGTACTATGTACTTTCAACAACAAGAAACCTCAAAAACCTCCAAAAAGAAAGAAAATAACACTCATATGCCTGTAGGCATTGAGGGATCATTTTCTGCTTTTCCCAGAGCATAGGGAAACGGAGAATTTACGTAGCAGGCTACATGGGGCTTGGTATTGGCTTGTACTGCCTATGGGGGAGGGAGAAGGGTAATGCAGCCTTGCTTGTTCTAACAAGATCTGATCTCTTAATGGCTTAAAACCAATTACGATCTTATCATATGTATGACTGTAGCATCAATTACTTTATGTTCCTTTTCTCTAACAACTTTAAATATTTTCTTTACTAGAGAGGACAGTAGTACTTTTCTGATGACTATAGCTTGCTTTTTTTTTTCAGCTGAGCCCTTCCATTTCAACGTGCCTTTTTTAATTCTCTTCTTATTACCTTTAAATTCAAAGGGAGAAGAATCAGTTGCCCTATTGCTCTGATTAGTCTTCTTCTTTAGTTATCTTTCCTACAAATTTGGCATTCTTTAGAAACCTGTTCAGTGGTGATTGTTTCTACCAGCCCATAGGTAAAAATATTAAGAAATCGCAAGCTGATAGATAACTTATCCCTGTGATGTTTCTTGGAAAATGCACGAATTTGTCACTGATTCTGTTGCATTTTCAGCTTAGTTCAACAAATTAAATGGAAGTTTAACGGAGCCAGCATTAAAAATTGTATTTGATCAGAATGTATTAGTATCAAGTTAAATGCTTTGCACTCATAATGAGAGTCTTATACTTTTCTTATAAGTGAATTTAAGAAGTGGCTTATGTTCTTTAAGTACATGTTTTAGTTAGCATTATCTTATTTTTTTTTTAATATGTCAGGCTGCTTGTTTTCACTGAAATGATTTTACATGAGATCTGAAGTATGAGGAGCCTTAAAATTAGTTGTATTGTCTGTTGATGCTATGTTGTTTCAATTTTTCTAGTCTTTTGGAATGTCTCCAGCGTTCTCAGTTACGGAAAACATAGCTCACCATATACAGAGAACTCCTATTTAAATCCCTTTTTAATTCTAAAAATAGAATATTGTTTTCCTTACCTTATTTGCTGTAGACTCTGATAGGTAGGTTATGCATGAAACTGGCAGATGTACAAATTATCCAAAGGCTATCAATAATTGTGTTTTAGAAGGCAGAACTCTCTTGGGAAAAAAAAAAGTGAAGGATATACTAGTGTCAGCTTGCAATAGAAACGTTTATCTGTAGGCCATTATTTATCCTTCAACATAATGAGTGTCCTCAGTCATTGAGAGGATGTCCTACTAGCCATCTTTTTAAGGCTGAAACCTTGGACAGCAGCACAAAAAGGCTACCAGTGCTTAATGGCATTTAAAAGGTACCACATTGGCTGAGGTGATAACTGCACATCTCTCCTGCCAGTTACATCATTTTGTCCTGTGTGAAGCTATTAGTTCATAGTAGTTTTTCAGTAAGACTCCATCTTATCTACCATCTTGATGACTACAGAAAAGTTCAAATCGTGCAAGACTATTTTCATATTCTTTTCAAAATACATTCTGTTTTTACTGTATCATCCCTATTGTATTCTTACCAAAACCTAGATTTTTTTTTTTTCTCTCTTATTTTATCTGGAGAAATAACGTTCTTCCAGCATAACCACTGACTAAATCTACCCTTACGTTTTCCTGAAGGCATTACGTGGCTGATTTCTGGTTCTTATTGCTTCTGTCCCTTTCCAAACCCTTCTCAGGAAATAATTTAATCTGTGATCTGAATTTGCAAGTTTAATCCCAGTCAAATGATATTTTATTTTTGGCATTTGTTCCACTTAGGTTTGGCCTATATCTATCTTCTGATGGCTCTTTATTTTACAAATTCTTTCTTGTACAAGTTCTTACAAGCATACTGGAGATAGCTGCTGGACTAGAAGACAGTAAGCCAAATTCACTGTTTTGCCAAGGGAAAGACTCAAGTGCAGATCAAATAGCTGTGGACTCTAATGAGCTTCCTTCCTGAGCCAGCACATCCTGAGAAAAGTTCAAGAAGGCCGTTGGGATGCAGCTCTGAGGAAAAATGGCAGATATTAGAGGGCTCTGGATGAGAATGAGAGCTTTCAGGAGACTTTAGAATGGTGTGTGAGTGGGAGAAGATGTGAAGTTACTCCTGAGACCAGAGTACACAATCCATCAATCACAAAGCTTCATTGCCATAGAGGAATTAAAGTTCTCCATCTATAACAACCATGATAAAGCATAGATCTCCTGATGAGTGCGTAGGCACGGTGTGATATAGCCGATTGCCAGGAATATCTTCTTCCAGAAGGATGATAAATATCTTTCTCCTACAACATAACTCCCACCTCTCCTCCTCTGCCTCTTGCAATAGCATCAATGTATGTGGTACTTCACAGATCAAACTACTGTATTGCTAAACTATTGGCAACTAGACATGCCATTATTGTTTGCTTTATTGTCATAATTTCTGGTGGCAAAACAGCAGTTTATGGTTAAACCAAGAAAATACTATACTAAAGATAATAATGGATTATGATACTTAAAAATTTTTAGTTATTACTTTAATGTTAGTCCAGTTCTACATTAAACTGATGTGAGGTACTAATACTACGCTAAGTTCAAATGGTATTCGGTAATGTTTAAGCAAAGGTTGACTTGGAGGGATAACCATCTGAAAATGAAGTTCTGTGGTGCACAGCTCAGGGAAATACCTTCTTTTGAAAAGTACTGGGTTGCTGTGCACTGCATGAGGGGGAGGAAACCTTTTCTTCTAACCAACAAATTACAGGACCTACAGAGCAAGGAAATTGCTTTTCTTCACGATTTTGGCAGTAAAATATCTTTAGGACTTTATTGCCTTGCCAGCATCATTATATCTAAAAAGTTGAAGTTGATTATCAACCAGCACTCCCAGGTCTCCTTCCACAGAGCTATTCTCCAGCAGGTCAATCCCAGCCTGTACTGGTGCATGGCGTTGTTCCTACTGAGGTGCAGGACTCTGCACTTGTCCTTGTTGAACCTTATGAGGTTCCTCTCTGCCCAACTCTAAAGCCAGTCAAGATCCCACTGAATGGCAGCACAGCCTCTGGGGAATCAGCCAGTCTTCCCAGCTTGGGCTCATCAACGAACTTGCTGAGGGTACACTCTATCCCCTCATCCAGGTTGTTGATGAAGATGTTAAGACTGGCCCCAGAATCGATCCCTGTGGAACTCCACTGGCCACAGGCCTCCAACTTGATTCTGTGCCATCGATCACCACCCTCTAGGTTCCACCACCCTCTAGGTTCTGTCGTTCAGCCAGTTTTACCATCCACTTATCCAAGCCACACTGTCTGAGCTTTGTCATGAGGATGTTATGGGAGACAGTGTCAAAAGCCTTGCTGAAGTCGAGGGAAATGGCATCCACTGCTCTCCCCTCATCTAGCCGGCCGGTTATGCCCTCATAGAAAGCTATCAGGTTGGTCAAATAGGATTTTCCCCTCAGTGAATCCATGTTGACTCCCCCTGATACACTACTAGATATTAAGTAGTGATTTGCCGGATTCTTGAAGTAGCTTTCTCTTAGTTTTAGAATTTTTTGGATGATTAGTTTTATAATGGCATTGAAATGACTGTTTCCTAAGGTAATGGGGGAAAAGGGGAAAAAGTGAGTTAGACTTTTGTCTGGAATCGATGTCACAGATTAATGGTACAAGCAATTACCTTCCTTCTGTCTCAGGTCTACAAATCTCACCTTTTCCCCATACATTGAAAGTAGTCTAACTTTTTGGAGCCATCACAATCTATGCACTTTTAGTGCAAGTGTATTTTAATCCTGTAATTATAAACTTCATGTTTTGTTACAAATTGTTTAACTTCTTAACTTTAAGTCCAATATTAGGTCTCAAAGGTTAACCCTCACACTTGGTGCTGTGAAAAAGCGTGTCACAATGACATATTTACAGACACTGTTTTTGCAGTTTTCACATATCTCTTGAGAGGATGTGATTAGCTGCATTTGCATGAGTAGTTTGAACCTGATTATATATTGAAAGCCAAATGATTTTTTTTGAGATGAAATTTGAAAGCCTGGTCCTGTTTCAGTGAAGTGATTATTAAATTAATCAAATACAAAATAAAATCTGGAGACTGAGAAGACTGTAAAATTGGGGCATCTCTATTTCTTTAATATTTTAACTTTTTTGTTAAATAATTGTTTATCTCATCAAGCAGTGTGTTTTACTGCAATTATATAGCAGTTTATTTGCAAATATGGATGTGTTCCCTCCTATGTCTTGGCAGTACATTCATTATCAGCAATTATGAGTTTTAATAGTTTCATCCAGCGCCTTGTTGAAATATGAGGGTGTAATGGGGGAATGAAAAGAAAACAGCTGAACAGGATTTGTCAGGTGAATGTCTAGAACAATAAAGAACTGGATTTTTTTGACAGCTGGTTCATAGAATCATAGAATGGTAGAGGTTGGAAGAGACCTTTAGAGATCATCTAGCCCAACCCTCTATAAAAACTATCTGTAAAATCTGTAAAAACTAAATAGGGAATTTTATTTCTGTATCTTACTGTATACAAACAAACAAAAAAAGTTAAAATATGGTGTCAATGCCAAGTACTGGAAAGCCAGGAAAAGCCAGAGTGATGTGTTCACTTGTAGTCTTGGAACTCTTGCAAAAGCATGATGTTAGTCTCTAGCTATGACAACCTGTCTCATTCACATTCCAAAGGAATAAGACTGTTTGAAATGGCTGATGAATTCTTACGAAACACACTGCACCCTACCTATTTTTTGTGTAGTGCCTGCACTGGTCATTTCATGGCAGTAGGTGACACTACTGATGTGACTGAAAATTCTTATCTGTTGCTCTCAGAATCTGTTGTTTAAGGACAGCTGTAAAATACTTTCCTGTTCTTCTGTGATTCGGTTTGTCTCCCTTCCTATTCCCAGTTAACAAGGTGATTTCATAGTTGAGGTTCATGTGGTTCATGTATGGGGATCATTCCTTTTGTTGAAGCAAAGATTTCGTCATTCTGTGAAGGGTTTGTGTGGTTTCTGCACAGCATATGCTGACATATCTTGTTCTTGTAGCAGAGGTTTTGAATAATACTATTGGCATTTACTGCTGTTCTTGGAAGAATGGCACATACTTCACTTACATTTTAGTAATCACCATCTTAAGTCATTGAAATCTGTTATTTTGAAACTGAAAGGATAGGAGTTACCAGTTTTTATTGTTCTGTATTGTAGTTTTTTTGTTCAGTTGTTTTCTGGTTTATTCCATTTATCACTCTTCTCTCCTACTCAGCTTGCCTTAGCTGGAGAAAAAAGGAGTGATATTTTGCCAAAGAAAATAGTTGTTTACTGCAATGTGAATAGGTTATTGCTGCAACTGACTTTACTGTTTTGAGAGCTACTAATTACACAACACCTCCTGGAATGACATTATGAACCAAAAAGGCATGAGGAATGAGAACATGATTGTGTGTCTTATTGTTTTAATCTTTAAATAGACTTACAAACTGGCATTTATTTCATTACCAAACAGAGGGGAAGGAGAGAGAATTCTCTAATTCCTTCTCCTAGCATAAAAAGTATCAGTTCACAAACAGATGCTTGTGAGGGTTAGGAAGAGGCATTGTTATACCGTGGTTGCCAGTTTAATAAGAAGTAGCCTCTAGTTTACAGTAAAAGATTCAGTCTGTGCTTGTGTGTGTGCATGCATGAGCCTTTCTCTGAAGAAGCCCCACTTTACCTCAGAGGTTCAAAATCTGTCCTAAAACTTGGTATTTAGTCCAAGTTCACCAAAGTGGAAAGTCTTTTGAATATATTTCTCAGTGTTAATGCACCTTTGCCACTTGTGCTATAACATGACTGTAGACCATGTCTTTGTTTAGTAGACACTGTTGTGACTGCACTGTCACAATCCTTTAATAAGTAGATTAAAAAACTGATTGGCCACCTGTCTGATTTAGTAATGCTGTTAGTCAGCAACTTGTCACTTATAAGGTTTTACTACATTAACAGAATAACAGGTTTCTTGTGATCAGTGCTATATTCTGTGTCTGATTTAATTTCTGTAAGGCTGCAGAGAGACAGACTGGGAAACTTCTTTTGACCTTGGCTGTTATTTCAGAAGAAAATGTTGCAGGTAGTACTCTGTGGATCTTTATCAGCCAGTCATTTGTGGTGACTTTTGTCTTGTTGGTAGTCCCATGCCTCACTGTAGTGTGTTATGCTCTATAAATGTGGTGTTCCTTTGAAACCTTTGAGGAAAAGGTCAAATAACTCTTTAATGTAATTGCCATTAAATTAATGAATGGGATTGACCTTATTTCTGTGCTGTTTTTACAGTTAATAAAGAAACAACAAGGAAATTGTCAGGAACCAGTTCATATGCAAGTGCAGGAAGATTTCATGCAATGTCTTCATATAAAAACTGAAGCTAGTTTTCCTCTCTTGTTGAAATGACCCAACATAATGTTTTGATTTCTTTAGCCAATATTTTCCTAGATCAACAAAGAAAACTAAGCCTAAGAAAGATTCTCATATTTCTGTCCTAAAAATAGATTTTTATATGTCGGCAGTTTAACAAAAATCACAGAAACATTTCAAAAGTTCTTTAGCAGCAGCTTTACAAAAATATAGTCATATTTGGCATGTGACAGAATGAAGTGGTCTCTAGGACCTGGTTGCTTAGACATCAGAGGCATTAGCTTCAACACTACTTTTTTTCTGTTTATTTGAGATTCTAAAAGATGCATTTCCCCAACATACAGGAAAAAAAATGCAAATTTGAACCAAGAAGGATGGTCATCTTTCAAAAAACTAAACTTACTTTGGCAACAGAACTTCAAATCTCTTGTTTATAATTAAAAGTTGCTCTTAAAATGCTTTCCCTGAGTAATTTAAGTCTGTATTTCCAGTATTGTATTTTGGCAAGAGTCTCACATGAGTTCCAGCTGGAGGCACGTTCCCTGAGAGAACTGAGTAGAATGTAGGAGTTTCCAACAGGGCTTCTCCTGTCGAGTCATGAGGTTTGGATTGGACTCTTTTGGTTTCTAAACTTCCAAGGAGGAATCTCGGTGCAGCTGGATGCAGCCTTGGCACCCAACCCTAATGAAGAGTTAGGGCTCTGAGTTCTGGCACAGAGTCGGTTTATTAGATCTCGAGCTGAACCCTCTCTTACTAGAGAGGTCCCAAACCAAGAAATCTCCAGGTTATTGTACCCTTACAATCTAAGTTCCCATCTCCTCTTGAGACACCGTAGTCCAATGGTAATTTTGAGTCTGAAGTATTCTTGTTGTTTTGTCTGTCTCCAGTTGTTTTTGTTCTTGCAAGTCCCTTCTCTTGCTTATCTCAGAAGTCTCAGTTTTATGCAGATTTTAAATTGTTTTAGCTTATCTGTACTTGTGTGTCATCATTGCCTCCAGTCTTTTGTGAACTTCAGGCAGGACAGTTATCTCTGCTTTCTTCTAGTTTGTTTCATTCTTGGAACTTAGTTCATGAGAACCCAGGTCACTGGGCAGCAAAAGGAGATACGTTAAATGTGTGAGAATTCTGTGACATTTCATCTTCTGCACTACTTCAGGCAAAATTTTAATAAATCATAGTGGTGGTATCAAGTTAATGGTATGACTTCCACCAAATGTGTCTTTAACATCCTGTGAGGCTAACTAACTAGTTTCTTATTAAGAAAAAAGCAAACCAGAAATGCAGATGAGTCAGAAAGTGAGTTATATCAATTACCTGAGCAGCAACAGCTGCCATTGCAAAATGCCTTTCAATATTTAACTATGAAAAAGCTTAACTAGAAGTCTGTTTCCACTAGTCTGCTTTGATGAGATACCGAGAAGTGGCTCTGAGTGGCTTTGTCACTGAGATGTGTTGTAAACTGTGGCACAGTGCCAGACTAATTCATGCACTGGAGAAGATATGCCTCTGTTTTCCTCTTCTGTCATCTCCATGAATTAGTACCCCAGCCCTACATACATTTTTATTTGGAACTTCAGCATCTTGCTGTCTTTCCCTTTCTAACTTTCGATCTTACATATGTAGTGCTCATCGCCCAAACCTGCACTCCTCACCTCAACTTCTGTAGCAGCCCAGCCTGTCTTGTCACTGTTCTGGCATCTCCATGAGGAAGCATATTTCTCCAGTATTACTAAGGCTGTGTTCCTTCAGCAGATGTTCTGAGAGGAACAGGCTTGGAGACTTCCTGGTGCTAACTGCCTCTGGAGATGTTTTAGCTGAGCTGCCAATGAAGTTTAACCACAGCTTTTAAGGTCATTACTATGCAGGTATGAGTGATTCAGGAAGAAGGAACTACTTTTTATTTATATGTGGATATAGCTAGTTTATGGCCATCTTCTTCAAAGATGGGTAGAGATTGTTGTGAGAGAAGAAATTCAGATGTATTTTCTATAATTACAGCTTGTTCTTGTTTTAAATGTCCAGAGCATAAGAACAAGGAGGCAGTGCATAAATGTATCAGAACATTAATTTTTTGCAGGGAGTTTTTGTTTCTGATTTAACTAGGCAGGATTTGACAGTGTGATGTGGGAAAATCCTTAATTATTTGCAAAAAGAAATTACTCTGGGAAATTTGAGGCTGGTGCTATTTATTTGTCTAAATGTAACTACCTTCTCAGTTGTCCTGCATAAATTTCTCATTTTAGTGTAATCTACCCAACTACAAATGTTTTCTTTTTGAAACCTGGAATACGTGATATAAAGGCATTGAAGTGCTTTCCCGGGTTTTACTATTAGGCACTTGATTCTTCTAGTAAGATACAGGCAACTTCTGAAATAATTGCTGAGAAAGTGAAAATAACATGATGAGCATCATTTGCTGGTTCTAGATTCCAGTGTATGTTGTGCAGGAATTTTGTTTCACTATGACCAGGAGTGAGGCAAGATCTCACTTGGTTATGTGATTCAGAAACAATTGGGTAATCCCTGTTAAGTATTTAGTTAGAATTGAGTTAATACATCAAGCAATTAGATTCCCTAACAAGCATAATGAGGAAACCTTAGGTAGAAGAACTTTGAAGCATAATCTAAATGCTTAACTTGGCAAGTATCTGTACTTAATCTTTTTTTTTTTTTTTTAGAAGGGAATTAAGTTTCCCATGTCAGATGTGTATAGTCAGTCAAATAATCATGTTTTCTATATATTCATAGAATTGATTACTGAATTTAAAAAGTAACCAAATACAGAAGATTATAATAAATGTTGAAAGTAAAAACCATTTCCTCTACCTTGACAAACCTGCTACGGTGTGTTTAGCGTTACTCAGTAATGCCCATTCCTGCTGAACAGGCATCTTATCAGAGACAGGCTCTTGTTCTTCATGAAAATGCGGTGAGGAAGTAATTCAACATGATCATTCTGTTGCAGGACAAGAATAACTAGACCACTGGAGTTTTAGCTTTTTGCTAGGCATAACATACTGTGTGAAGCTAGAGAAGAATTTGTTCCAAAAATCATATAACTGAGACAGAATTGACTGCTTCAGCCTGTTCCACTTTGTTGACTGAAATCTTCCAAAACTCTTGTTTTCTTTCTAGTATCAGAATTGTATTTATTTTGCTCCATGAATGTTGGTGAATTGAAGCAATAGCTTAGAAGTTGGTAATATAGTTATCAGATATTGGATCTGCTCAGGAATATCTTACTCATCTCCTGCAGTAGCAAGTGTTGACCTGTGCTTTCCCTGAACTGGAATTCTGCAATTTTCCACTCTTCCTTTGGACTTGGAATTTAGGTGGTATCTCATTATGCTACCAGATTTGAGACTCAGATCTCTCTGGCGGGGGGGTCTTTGGGAAAGAATGTCTGGGGACTAAAGCTCCTCAGCCAAACTAGGTTGTTCACAGAATCTGCAAGTAAGTCCTCCATGTTTAATCCCTTACTTGCCTGCTGTTCTTGTCTGACTTTTACTCTGCATATCAGCAACTCTCTTTTTACCTCTCTTATCTCCTTACGTTCGTGTCCTGTAATGGTTATTCCATATGATCAATGCCTTCTACCAGTTATAAACGCAGTGACTTGTTTGTGGGGATGGATCTCTTTGTTGTTATATTCTCTTGCTTTGCTTCTTTCTAGTTAGCTTTGCTCTGTATTGATAACAATCTGTGGTAATAGTCATAGAACATTAAGAACTCGTATGTGCTGGCAGAATAATAGTGGCAATTTCAGTTTGAATTTAAGAAATGTTACTTACCATTAGCATTAACAGTTCAATTATTTTTAAGAACACATCAAATATTCAACATATTTTTAATAATGCTTATTTGTATGTAATGTTTTCAGTGCATTTCATCAAGCCCGTGGAATTTAATTAATATTAATTAATTTCATTTAATGAGAAATGAGTCATTCATTTATTTAATTTAGCATGAGGATAACAGTTACATCTTCTGCTTGCGTTCTGCCACATTCTCTAAGTACCACAGTGAGAAGTGTTAGGCATTTTTTCTGTGATTTCCCTAAAGGGCCGGATCAAAAGAGACTTGCCTGTTGTTTAATGGACTGAAAGAAATATCCTTAGAACTAGGTAATAATGTAAGAGCTGTCTGGAATATACAATGTTTATCCATAAGTATCCATGTGCACAGTATCATATCTACCTTTTGGTTAGTAAACTTATTAATGAAGTTGTTTGTAGTTTGAGGTGAAATATGCTCCACAATCAAAGATTAGACAAAGAGAGGGCATTAGCAGTCATGCTCAGAACAATTTTTCTTATACAGTTCAGTAAGCTTCTTACTCTCCTATTCAGCAGTGGAAAATAAAGCTGTACAGAAGCTAACTAGTAATTACATGAGATTGTAAAGATTAGTAAGTTAAAACTCTTGTGTTCTGTGCGGAGTGTATCTGGGAAAGACAAAAACATTATTTGTCTTACAAAGTAAAATACCTCTAAGAATCCAGTATTTTGTTTATTTTAAAATACTTTGTCGTGTGTGCCATGTAAGACTTCAGTACTCAGCTCCACTGCAGTGAAATGATCAAAGAATGAAAAGATCTTTTTGAATTGGCTTAAACCAAATCTCTACATAACAGTTTTGTGACAGGAAATTGTACACTTGTATTGTTCACTGCTGCTGTGTTCATCGTGTGGGTTTTCTTTTCTCAAGACGTTTCTCCAATGGGTTTATATTCTACCTTGTGTCATTTAGGATGCTCTCGTTGAAGGAGTTTTAATTATTTATTTATTTTTAAAAGATTTGTGTGTTTCTTTCCAAATTATGTGTCCTTATTCAAACAGGCCTTGCTGCAGTTCTGCATATGGGAGGTATGTGCCAGCATGAACTCATGCCTGGGGGTTTTTTTTATGCTGCATGTCAGAAGGCTGCTGGCCTGAAGGAAATAGCAGCATTTAGAGTACCGTTTTCATACCAGTCAGCAGCAGCTCCTGAAGAGTTCCTCCAGGCATTGTATTAGAGGCTTGTCCAGAGAAAGCAGACATTGCTGAGCAGCTGATCCTAGTTAGTGCCCAGCTCAGAATGGTATCTGTATTTCCTCCTCGGACACAAAAGGTTGCTTCCATCGTACTTGCAGATTTGACTAGTAAATTGACCCCTCCCTCTTGGTTTAGAGATGTACCCGAAATACACTGTTCAGTGAGAGAGGTACAACAAATAGAACTTATTTACTATCAGTAGAACTTCATTTTTTTTTTTCTTTGTTGAACTTGAGTAGTTCTGCTGAGAAACCCTATATTTGGAACAGTAGGATACTGTTTTCGTAGTGCAGTTTTTAATTTAGTCTTTGTTGTTGAGCGTAGTGAATTAAAAGATGTAAAACAATGCAGTTTGTCTGACTCTTTCCAGAATAAATGGGAGAAAAACCAGCAGAGCTTTGTGTATGCTTTTTTTCTGTACCACCTTTTAAAAAAATAAACAAAGTAAAACCAGCCATATAAACAAAAACCTCACAACAAACAGCCAGCGATTTTAGGTATAAGTTACCTTGTGTGCTTATTTGTTTGCTTGCACTTTTCTGGGGGAAAAATCCATAGATGTTAATAGTTTTAAGTGGTTTTATTAGTAAAGGAAAGTACTTATGACATAAAGTTTGATTTTTGGCCTCTGAGGCCATCATCATCACATTCATTGACGATGCAAACAATAACAGCAGCACAAAGGCTGGATCTGTTAATGTTTTCTTGCTGAGAGTTCTGGTATAAACGATGTGCATGTACTACCTTAACTACAATGACTAGATAACATATTCTGTGTGACTCATGTTGTTCGTTGCTGTTGCCATGGCTGTTACAGCTACCTTGAGATGTTTATGTGAATGTTTTCTATAAAATGAAGTGTCAGTGAGAAACATTTAGGACCTTTGTTTGCAGCGTGAGCTGTGTTTAAAGGCAATATTGTAAAAAAAAAAAAAAACTGTCTTTGGAAATTCTCCTGGTTCATGGGAAATATTGCGTAATACTTCAAAAATTACTTTAAAAGCTGTTGCTGTTCTTCTAATGAAGCAGAAGCAAATCTTTTTAGCTGTGAGCACTGCCTCTACAAACCACCGTCATTTTTGGGGTTCACAAGAATTGAATGTAAATCCTGGTTGGTTTTCTCTTCTTTGTTTTTGTTGTTGTTATGGAGAGTTGGTTGGGTTTTAGATCATACAAACTGTCAAATGCATAACAGCACCAGAAGAAGCACACATCCTCTTTATAACAGAAGCTGTATTTTATTCATCAATATATGCTTATTTTAAACTTAGTTGTGCCTATATAACTGCATCTCATAAGATAATTAGTTTACTAGAAGAAAAATGTTTTCTATGGTGTTTTTCTACTGAAGATTAGTATAATTGTGTCTTCTTCCTGGATTATGACTTTAAAAATAGATAAATTTCAACTTACTAATGCAGCATTTTCATGATAATGAAAGCTTTTTTTTCCAGCGCAAACGACATTGATCATGCCAGGGTGAAAAATCTACAAGTCCTCTTCAGCTTTAAGTGACCTCTCACGTTTGAGTCATTAAACTTGCTTATTCTTTCCATTTCCAGTTCTTTCTGCCTCTGGTATTTGTATTACGTTCTCAAATATGTTACATTGGTCTTCATTTGTCTTCCATTCAAAACCAGACATGTAGCATTTACAGTTTTGGTCTTTGTATGTATGACACTATGTTCCGAAACAATACTTGAGGAAGTGATCTTTAGATTTTCAGACTAATTGGGTATTGCTGCTTCTCTTCATAGAATGCTCACTTGGCTATGATCGATACTCTTATGATGGCATATACTGTAGAGATGGTCAGCGTTGAGAAAGTGATTGCATGCACTCAGCAGTATTCATCCTTCTTCCAAGCTACAGATGTACCTTACGACATTGAGGATGCTGTCATGTACTGGATAAACAAGGTATGAGTACTGGAAAAGCAAGCTGTGATTTTATTTGTCATCTATATGATTCAATTAGAGTTGAGTGGGTAGGATGGTTATGTAGGTATATCAAGACTATGTCAGATACAGACACAGATGTTCCTTCATCTATGCGTAAGGACAATAAAAAACAAAGTTTATAGAAATTAAATATGTTAAATGAGCCAAATAAATAGGAATTCTAAATAAAATACTGTAATATGTACTACACGGGATGTTGAGAGCCTATGACACCTGCTCAAGGGTCTCTTTTTGCCAATCTTATTGGGTAATTCATCATGACTGAAAAAGCCAAGATATCTATTTGTATTTGAGCACATCTTGCTTGAAGTGATCTACCATCACAGTATAATCAAATCAAGTAACAAGGGCATCCTGTTAATCAAATATGACTGAGCATAATAAGGAGCAAGATACTTTGTACAATGTAAAGCTAACAACTAGTGACCCCAGAATGCATCTGAATCTGGTATTCTCCAGTTATACTTTTAGTGACTTATAGGACTTTTGAAAATTTGTCTTTTTTATTACTTGGTTCTTAGAACGCTGAATAAACTATTTTGTCTCTAGGTAAATGAACATTTGAAAGACATAATGGAACAGGAACAAAAACTGAAAGAGCATCACAGTGCAGAATCTGCAGGAGGTCAGAAGGTAGGTGTACGAGTTGAAATATTTTAAACAAGAATAAGCATTTATTTGTAAGAGCAAACTAGTTGCGTATGGGATGCAGAGGTGAATATACATTTGAAGACATTGAACTTCACTTGTTCAAGAAAGCAAACTTTTGATATTCAGTCATTTTGGTACTAGTTTTATCCATTTCCATTTATCCACTAATTTTATCAATTTCCTTGAAAATATTCATTTAAATATAACACTGATAAAGTTAGACTTCTTATTTCAGTTATCCTTTTCAACAAACGAATCTTTGATAGCAGGGAAACCTCTGTTAAGTTAGCCCTAAGGAATTTGTTCATGGACAGTTTCAAATGAATTAAAACTAGTCAGATCTGGTATGGAAAAGACCACCACATTTTTATTCACTGTTTTTTCATGTCTTGTGAATTGCATGCATCTCAAAAGAGAAACATATGTGGCATTATAGGAAGCATTGCTCTGGCTGTGTTCCAAAATATGGATTAATTACTGGTTTTATTATATTTACAATAAAAACAGATTATATGTTATACCCTTTCCTAACAGGATTGTTTTCCTTTTGTTTGTGGAGCTCAGTTAATTAAGTAGCATTCTACCTATCAAAATACAGAAGGAGAACATGCAATTCTAAAGTATGTAAAATTGCTTGCTGCAAAATAAGATGACTTATCTTACTGTGATATAATTCTTACTGGGGAGTTGGTAATCAGTTTGAAGACCATTTGGTACTATCTCTGCACTTGAATGCAGAACAGATTTCCTAGCTACTGCAAGGCTGTCATCCTAGTTCTCTTCCTTGTCTGTGTTCACATAAGCAGCTATCTCCTTTTCAATGCCACTCTGAAGGAGTTGTGGGTTACTTGGCGACATTAGAAGTTCAGCTTCATTTGAAGTATGCATGCAATGAATGTCCTTGCACTTGCCTTTTTCCTTCTTAAATGTAAGGAATGATGAAGGCAATTTTGTATGTATGTGACTCAGCAAAAGAAAATGGCATTTTTTACAATGTTTACAATAGTAGTGTAACCCTGATGCAAGATGTATCAAAGAAAATCTTTTTATGAGAGTGATGCCATAAAATTATCTGTATTTGTAAAAAAGCATTGCATGTTTATTTTCACTTAAATTATAGTTTGAGTTTATATCAGAAATAGCAAGACGAATTTTATAGCTCACAGTTTATCTTAAATGTCACTGTTCTTAATTCAGCCATTGAAAGATTTATGTAGTCAGTAACTTTGATCCTGTAAATAAATCAGGTGAAGTAAAATATTTACATATAAATAGTATATGTATTTACGGTGTTTTTCAAAAACTTGGGAAACTGTGACAGTCAGAGACCTGTTCTGTTATCCAGTTTACAGGTGCATTTGCAAAAACAGCAAAATCACGCTACAGTTACTATATAATGGTAAAAAAAAAGTAATCAAAGCCTTCTGTTCTATACATGGAGTTTTCAATACCATTATCCCATGTTAATTTCATTTGGCTCAGTGTGGGAATTGGCTGCATAAATTACATAGTCAAGGGAGGTATTCCATACTAGGGGAATGCATTAGCATAGCTTTATTAGGTAAAATCTCAGCATGAGTAAAACCTCAGACTCCAGCTGACCCTCAGATGTCTCTTCTGACCATAAATTTATTGTGGATTGTGGCTTAACCTCAAAGTCAGGCTGTTGGGAAGTTAGACCATCCTTCATATTTCAGTACAGGAGAGAAATGAGGATCAGATTACTTGGATATGGAGTCAAAATATTTGTACGTTGAAGTTTCCATGAATCACAGATAAAATGGAATCTGCTTCTAGAAAATAAGTGTAGAACATGAATTATTCAGTCAACAATTTTGGAGGATTTAAGGAGTTTTAATTACTGAGCTTCTAATGTTGCGTGCAGGAAGACAGCAGATGGCTAATTTACTACTCTGAAACCTCAGCCATTCTTTTTGTCATATCCCACAGTATTTCCCATATGTCCACGTACTTTTGCTAAATCTAACAGTGATTGCACACATGGAAACGTCTGAGATTTAGAAACATATGAAACACTATAACTAAAATCTGCATTTCTTAACTGCAGATAGTACTGAGTGCTAGCTTTCCAAACAAAACTATAATGCAGATCCTCTGGATGGATCAATTGCGTCAAATCAGCTTGGTCAGAGTTTCTAACAGGAGTTTCTGTTAAATTTTGATGTGACTCCTGTTGAACCTCATATTTATTCCCAGATATTCCGATGTTTTAGCCTGATAATCTGTCCACATAATGCATCAACCCATGCATTCCTCTTTTTAGAACACAGAATCAATGACACGTCATGTTACTTTGTCAATGAACAGATCTTTTGTATCTCACCAAAGCTGTGAAATAAGTGTGGCGAAGTTCCTATACCAGGTTTGGCTATTGCTGAAATATATCTATATATATAGATAGATACAAATATTTTTTATCTGAACATTGGTTAGTGTCATTTTTTTTTTTCATTTCATGCTATGCCTGGGTTCAGTTATTAGTGTCAATTGGTGTCATTTTTTTTAAAAGACAGGGGGAGGAGTGAATTCTGCTTTTGTATTGTCTAATGCAATGTTAGGACACAGTTTTCTATTTTTATGGAAAAATTAAATTACACTTCTATGTACATAGTAAATGCAGGATTTTCTATGCTCATATTACAGCTGTAGCTTAATTTTTGTTATCTAAATACAGTCCTTTTTTCAGGCTTTTCAAGCTGGGGCTCTTTTGCAATTTAGGTTCTTCATGTTACCAACGTAGTTAGCAGTTCAAAAGGTAATGATTCCATTCTAAAATTTAATAATCTTTGCAATCTGTAACCAGACACTTCAGATATTTAAATTCCAGAGTTTCTAAGGTGTGGTCAGGGTTTGAACCTCAACTAAATTAAAATTAAGAATGCCTCTTCTGCTGATTGAGACAACTGGCCGAACAAACACAGGAAGAATGGGTTGCTCTAGTCATGAGGGAAAGCTTTTCTTGAGTTTTGAATTCTGGCCAAGAAGCCACAAAGTTATGTGCCTAAAAGCTGGAACAAAATTAACGAGTAGACATTTAATTACTTTTGTTTTCCTTCACTTTGCTGCTACCTTCCTGTGGAAGATAAGAGGAAGGAGTATGTATGATTTTTAGTTGCAGGTAGTCTTCTGTGGATCGTTATCAGCCAGTCATTTGTGGTAACTTTTGTCTTAATGGTAGTCTCTGCATCTTCTTTCAGAATTAGGATTTCAAGTTTTGTAGTGAGTAGTTTTGATTTTCGGGCTTTCACTGAATAGGTAATAATATGTAATGAAAGTACAGTTGCACTGGTTAAATTACTGATTTTCAATGTCATTGAAGCATTCTCAAAAATCTGTTATTATTCTCTCAGTTTTGTGATTTAGACTGACTCAGTCTTAACAGATTTAAGCCAAATACATGCGAATCCTACGAGAGAAATGTATGTAAGAGTTTTAATCCAAAGAGCTTAATTCTTTAAACATTTTTAAAATTAGTTTGAACAGTGCAACTTTTTGTGTGAAGGTAAAACACTAATGCCATAGTTCCACTTTAATGTGTCAGAAATCCACACTGTTACCAAAAGCTAACCTGTCAAGAAGACAAGTTTGCAGCAGGATCAGCCTCTCGATCCAGTGAATGCAATTATTGCACAGCTGCATGAACGCAAATGACAGTGCAAGGAAGGCAGCAGAAGCAAGTATTTAATGAAGGCCATGGCTACCCTATGGAAGTGCTTTAGCTGAGTGTGGCTGAAACATCTAGAGCCACACATGAACATGAATCTCTTCATTCATATCTTTTAAGTGGCTTGGGGATTCTCTGACAGTCAAGTTAAATGGAGGAGGAGAACGCTGAGAACAGCCGTGTTACTAATGCGCACTCTTTCATGTACAGTAGCTTTTTTCCATGAGACTTTTTTTCATTCCTACAGCTATTTGAAGGGCTTTTTAGAAGTACAGTATTTTAACAACTACATAAACCAAAGAGCTTCCATACCAGAGGTTTTTTTTCCATGATAGTCCTAAAAAACTATTTCACCATTTCCAGAAAATAAATCTCTTCATTAAAAAAAGGAAAAAAAATCCTCCCTACACGTCAGTAATTGGCTTGAATATTGTAAGATTTCTACAATGAAATCAATAGAGAAGTGAGGTTTTCCATGTGTATTTATAATACTGCTACAAGATGTTTTTTTTCTTAATAGCAGAAGTATTATATTAGGTAGTACATTGAAAAATTCTCTGACTTAAATGCGCTTAGGATTAAGCTTTTAGGGTCTCATGTTACATTTGTAAAGCTTTTTCTTGATAATTTTTGGATCATTTATGAGTTTTGAATTGTATGTATCAGTTCTGATCATCTTTGCCAGTAGCCAAAGCTCTATCTACATTTCAGGTCATTGCACGTCATGCAGCTGATGCTAATGCAATTTGTCATTTCAAAAATATAACATCTCTTGTTGTTCTCAAAATTGTCATATGATTGTTTGAAAGTACTGTTAAGTATTATAAACATAACTGTTTGGCTTTAATGCCAACTTCACTGCAGTTGGTTGTACTTTACTACAGTGTGTTTATACCTTTTGTTTTTTTCCCATTGCTTTATCTTCCCTGCTTCCCCATGTGTGCTGCTGGAGTTCATTTTGATACTTGTGATATCATCACTTCAAGTCTCAAATGAATTCTTCAGTCGGTAGGGTACAATTAGATGCATGGGAGCATTAAATAAAACTGCGTTCATCTGACAATCTTATCTGTTCATGTGGGAAAACTATAGTGTTGATTTACAAAGACTGCAGATGTATTTCTCCAGTGTTATTTCTGCTAATTAGCTCAATATGCAGAGGTTACAGTGCACTAATGCTTACTGTTAAGTTACAATTCACTGTTATACAAAACTGAGAATGTTAAATTGCTTTGTAAAAGTAACTTATGAAATCTGATAAATTTGTCCTTTTTTTCTTTGCTTTTTTGCGTTTATTCTTTTTTCCTACTGCTTCCTCTGAAGTCTCCTACCAAATGGTTTTGGAAACTGGTTCCTGTAAGTTTGCCCAACTGCTTCACTTTGATCAAATAGCTTATTTTGGGAATGGCTTTGTTCATGTCATGCTGGTCTAATCATTCATGTCATCTGTCACTACAACATAATTGTATAAGAGATTGCTCTGCAAAGGTGCGTGTAATACAGAAGCTTATTTTGTGAGGAAATCTGCACAAAAGAAATGTAAGATATGATGCTGGATAAAGA
Source organism: Urocolius indicus (assembly GCA_013401255.1). NCBI lineage: Eukaryota > Metazoa > Chordata > Aves > Coliiformes > Coliidae > Urocolius > Urocolius indicus. The sequence goes on along the minus strand of WBNH01010566.1, from coordinate 110,304 downwards.
ATTACTTTTCAAGGATTCACGTTCACCGTGGGTTTGTATTAGGCAGCACTACCCCATTATTAATGCAAAATGATCAGGTTTTTGCAATGTCCTTTTTCATAAGCTTCAGTAAATTTATGAAACTGACTCTCTTTAAAAAGGTACTTGGAGAAATAGTTTTCAATTGCTAATGGTACATGGAACCTGAAATTCTCTTTTATTGTAGCAGTATGCAGTCATTACACCATTTGTCTAGAATTGCCTAATTTTTCATCTGATTTGACTGCTATTAATTTATCCCCACATCGAATAAAGCCAAAGCAGTCTGCTTCTAATGTAACTATGTTATTGCAGTCCTGAACAGTTACTTTTTATTGCTTTTAGTGAAACTAGAGTTTGTTTTCCTGTGCTGTGGCACTTTGGGATTATCTTTACTTTTCTCTTTCATATAGTAATTCACCACTGAAACATTCAGATTAGTTATTCTACAACAGGTTTGGCTGGAAATGAAGTAGTCAGATTTTTAGGTGTATGGAGAACTGCATACTTAAGAAGTAATTCTGATCTGTCTTTGGTCAAAGGAATACCAAAAACTCATATAGCAGTCCCTCAGATACTTGTCACAACTAGTAAGATTGTTCATTTATTGGAATTAGACCTAAAAATGGCAAGACAGTGGCATGTAGGCAAACAACAGAAATTACTTGGTATCTGGAAAACCAGTTTAAAAGTACTGTCTTCACCAGACTGATCAGTATTCAAATTCATAACACTTTATGCTGTATGAGCAATTTATAATGATATCAATTACAATTGGGACAGACATATACACAGTTCTTCACGGTATAGTCCTTTAATTTTCTTTTGGAATTAAGATAACATCATTAAATGAAGGGAATAATGCAAAAAAAGTAGCTCATGCTGCCCTGACAGTTCAACTGGTCTTCCGATCTCTTCCCTTTACATACAGCAAGCGTTTCATAATGAGAGAGGTACTCCTGAATATACAGGTAGCTGAAAGCTTACTCCAAGAAGCAGGTATATTAAAATGTTATCTACAGTATGGTAAATGTGTAAGAGCATTTATTATTAATGATTAACTCAGAATACACGTGAGTACTTATGGTAGCACAGCTGGTATAGTGTTGGTTCATATTTAGTTGACCTTGGTTTTGTGCAAGTGTTTCAACTATACCTAGACTTCTTTAAGTGGAGTAAGCTGAAAGATGCTAAATCAGGCTGGGTTAACATCTCAGAAAAAAAGATGCCTCTGTTAGCATTTATGTCTAAATTAGTACTAGAGTTTTATGATAAATGTAGACATTTGTCATTTATTGCATCCAGATTCAGCAGCAAACATTACAACTGATGAGAAGAACTTCTTCAAATGGAAGTTGATTAAAAATGCAGTGTAATTACCACTGTCTTATGTTTCAGAATACTTTTTATCTTTTCAACCACATTGAAAGAGGATACTTGTTATACCCTAATGAACCTAGCATATCAGGTTCTATCAGTTATCTTTCTGAAGTAATGTGCCTGGCATACTATCTACAATGAATTAAGTCCTCTTTCTAGGTTCACTTTAATGATGTGACACAGTTTCTGGCATCTGTGGGCACTGTTCATGAGGCCAGTGCAGTGAAAGCATCACTAAAATGGCAGTAGACTTTTTCACAAGGCTTGCTGTGCACGACCACTACATTATCAATTTCAAATATTTTTAAGCACTCAATTAAAAAGAAACTACTTAAAAATAGATAAAAATTACACAGGGCTTTTTGGACCATGATGTTATAGTCCATCTCTGTCCTCAAAATGACTGAAACTAAGTCTATGAAATCTTACAATTCCAAGGAAGAAGTACATGAACATATTAGTGTGGTATTTGAAATGTACAGGATTCTCACGGTAGTGGGTCACTGGATTGCCATAGAGTGACAAAGAACAAACTTCTGCTAATTGGCCTATTTTATTGGAAATAGTAGGGAGTATTGCTCACATCAGGAAAAGAGTATTAATAATGCATGAAACACTAACGTGGTTTTCTTGGGTGTTAGTGAGTGTTTCCCATAGCACGCAAACCTGGCACTTTCATTTTGATATAGCATACTTGACACACAAATGCCAGTGCATTTTGAGTATGAAATAAAGTGAAAGGGAGGGCAGTGTTGTGTTTAGTGTCAATTGGTTCAAGTGTAAACTCTGGGCCCAGTATAAGCCCTTTACTTTTCTAGCATTGATGTGTTTGCTGTTGCCAGATCAAACTTGTACTTCTTGGGCTAGTTAAGGGACACTGACATGCACTAAAGATAATTCCCTGTGATTGTTGACAGAAATCCATTGACAGTAAGTATAGCCTACAGGGTTACTCTGTGGTTACACAGACTTTTTTTGCCAGCAAAACTGGCTGAAACAATTTCCACCTCACCCGTAAAACCTCCGGCACTGTTACCCACTGCAGAAACAAAAGAGGAAAGAGACTTAGTAGCTATATCAATATTCTTACCAGGAAGCCTCATCGGGAATTGCTTCAGCACAGCCAGCAGGTGAAGAGTAGGAGACAGGAACTGTCAACTTCAGCTTTGCTGGGAAGAGTAGCATCCACAATGACTTCTGAGAGTCCCTACAGTGAGACTTCCAGTTTAGAGTGTATAGATGAGTGAAGATAGTCTAAAATTAACTTGGCATCGTAAATAGTTCTGTGGTATCAATAGAAAAGCAGTTCTTCAGTACTGTTTTAAAAATAAGTCTTAGGAAATAATGATAAATTTAAAACTGTCACCTCCTTCCACCTCCACTTGTTTTCCCGGGAAGAAATGGTATTCATCTTTCTTAGTTTCTTTTACTTTCTTTAAGTAATGCCCACCTCCACACCAAAAGACATAACCCACAAAAAATATAGTCACTGCAGATAAATGCTGGGTTTGTGTTCTAAACTAATCATCTCTTTATACACCAAGTTATTTTTCAAAATGTTTCCTCTTATTAGTGGGCTGCTGCATGGTCAGAACACGACCATTAATGCTCTCTGTGTTTGTGACTAGTTATGGCAACAAAAATGAAGTTGATTAAATGCAGGTTTCCTAGCTTCAGAATTTACCATTTGAGCAAGATTTTGGGCAAGATCCCTAGGTCTGTTAACTTCCAGTAAACTGAAGTTACACCAGCTAAACGTTTGTCTCATTGTGTTTGCACACAGATCATTTGTGACTGTGCAACGAGTGGTGAGTATGAGTGAAGTTATTTATTTCAGTGTGCTGTTCAGAGATCATCAAGCAAGGAAAGGTTCAATAGTGGCATTGAAGGTTCCTTTCCTTTCAGGTATTATTTATGCTATTCAAAACTAACATGAATAGCTTAAGAAATTTAATACTGAGAATATTTGGCTATTTGAGTACTGCATTTACATGAAGGTGTAAAACCTGCAGCTTGAGCCTGTTTCTTCGTGTTGGAGACTCTTCGTCTCTAAATCTCTTCATTCTATATTGTAGGCTCGTTACAGGAAGGAGCAAACATTGCTTAAACAGCTGCCCTGCATTCCAATGGTGGAGAATCTGCTGAAAGATGGTACAGATGGCTGTGCTCTGGCAGCTCTGATCCACTTCTACTGTCCAGATATTATTAAACTGGAGGGTATGTCCAACATGTTTATCAGTTCGTAAAGAGTAAAAGTTTAAAAGTCTGTGTGTGATAACTATGTGAAGAAAGGTGCTTAAATATGCTATGCAAGCTGCATAAGTTGAGTGTGATGGGTTTAATATTATCTTTGTGCCTATTCATTTTTACATGAAGTAAAAATAACCAAGGTGTCCTTCCATGTTGAGCTTCCTTTTGTATTATCAGACTGAGACATGCTGAAATACATTATTACAGATCTGACTGTGACAACATGTTTCTGCCTATGTGCTATGAAACTCCAAACCTGGAAAATTCCTATTCTTGAAACTTTGTAAGCGCTTTCTTGTGAACTTGAGCAGTTACAGGTAGAAAACATGGAAGACGTTAGAGTTAGTCAAGCTCTGCACAGCTGTACTGCATGGCAAATAGTTGCTCTGAGTTCTAGTCTTCTAGTTCACCTGATATTTACCTATGTCATTTGTAGAGTAAACCAAAATATGTAGTCCAGAATGCACTGATGTAATGGTGTTCTATAACAGCAATTGTTTGTGATGGTGAGCAGCTTCATTTTGTTCTCTTTGCTCAGTGGCTTGGTTGAAGTCATATGTTCCTCTTGGCAGCTAAGAGCCTTATGTTTTTGTAAACTGTCTTGGCAGCTAACACCCATCATTTTCTGCCTGTGTTCTGTCCATGATACCTTTGATGTCGTGGGAACACTTAGACAGAAGCATCCTGAGAAATGCAGGAATAGGGACACGGGTATAGAGCTTGCTAAGGACTGAAATCTGGAATTCATATGCACAACCACTTTATAGGAAGTTTCCAGTACAGTGGGCGTTGAAGATGAAAGACACCGAGATGCACGCATTCCCCCTTCTTCTTTGGCTTGTGATTTTTGAAAAATACACCTTCCAATTTACATAAATGCTGCAGACAAATATATGCTATTGTATGCAATTAAGGAAGAGTTAAAACTTGAATGGGAATAGCACCTATTTCCTTCTTACTGGTATCGCATGGCTGAAAGTATAGACAAATAAAGCATCTTGTGTACTTAAAATGGACAGATATATATACTTAACCAGCAGATTCTTCCAGCTTCTGACTTTAGACCAGACAAGGCACATATCATGTTTGGAACTTGAGTTTTAATGTTCTTGTTAGGTGTCCTGATACCATTTTCCCTAAAGTTATGTAAATGTGCGAGTCATTGTCTTAGAAGTAAATTCAGAGGTCCTCTGAAGCGACAACAAGAACTTCGAAAAAGATTTGCACATCTTCCCTGTATTTAAGTAACATAATTTTTGATGCATATTAAATTTCACTGAGATTTTGATTTGTATTGGAACTGAGGAAGGCAGGAAACAAAAATGCATGAGCAAAAATGTTTAGAAGTGCATTAACAAAAAAAAAAAAAGAAAAAATAATGTTAGTCTGAAATTCTCTGTAGACTGAAATAGTTTTTTTCTTCTTATGAAGACATCTAACTTTCAAATCCAGGTTTCTTTCAAAGAATACAGGATTAGAAAGGGCTCCCTGTGTCAGTGAGTCAAGAAGCTGGCTATTGTATGAAATGACATAATACCTTTCATGAATTTATCATGTTCTATCTGTAACCTGTCTAACGCTTAAAAATCTATATTCTTCTTGCCCACCTTTGCAGAAATCCATTTCTTACATGGTTTTAAATCTTATTTGTTTTCTAACTAAATGTCTTTGGAGTCTGTCTACGTGCCTTTGTAGTAGTGCCTTTTGGCTTGAATAGTTTCTCCTAATCTGATGTCAACCTCTGTGGTAGATTTTCTTACTCCTGTTTTGTCCAGGCTATTGAATGAACTCTTTTCAGTCTCACCTTCTGAAGTGGATTTCCATCCTCATTATTATCCTCAGTAGTCTTCGTCTGTAACCAGTACAGCTATGGTTCATCTTTCTCAAGTATGGATGGTAGCAGTTGCACACAGCAATCCAGATGGTATCTCGCCACTGCTTTGTGCAGCTCTTCTCTGTTGCTGCTGGAAGTTTTTGTGATAAATTTTACTGTCATGTTCGGGGTTTTTTCATAGCTGCGTGATGCTGAAAGCTCCAGCATCATTACGTATATGATGACTTCCTACTCTGTATCACTTTCACCCAGGGAATCATCATACAGTTTTGCTAGATCTGAAATGCATGACTTCAATTTTTGCATTACTAAACTTAATCCCATTTTGGTCAGTTCAGTCAAACTTTTTTTTGCCATTTGATCATCTGTGGGGTTGTGATGATGGAATATGTCTGACTTGCTCAGAATGGGAATCCTTGTCCTGCTGGCATCAAAGCTGAGGGTCTGAAGAAACCTTTTACCCTAAACACTTAAAAATTCATGTGGAGCTCTGTCATATTAGGAATAAAATCTGATGCATGCTCTGGAAGAATATGTAATTTTCTTTTATTCAGTCCTCCTTTTTACAAGGACTGTCTCTTTTTTCTAGGAAGTTGTTATTGCTACTTCATTTTCCAAGAAGCAGTCATAAAAAGAGAACAGGACATTAGCTGGACATAAATACTACTAAGAGAATACTGTGTAACTACACTATTCCACTCACTGCTGCCACTTCTTTGTCTTCAAATAGCACATTCAACCAGAGAGTGACAGTTATGTATCTGAGGTTTCAGATTCTTGTAAAATCTCACATCAGACATGTAAATCACAAAAGCGAATATGTAAGACTGAAATGATGCTGATTTTGGGGGAAGACTTGGGATTAGTAATATAAAAAAGTACTCTCAGATTCCTAAGCAAAGACAAAGAACTAGTATATGTGAAGTTTGTGAAAAAGGCAGTAGGAAATACAGGGAGAATGGGAGAAATAAGTATATTATTAATTTATTTATTATTATGTGGAAATAGCAGAAATCAGAGTAGAACTTCTGTTTCACAAAAGGCAAAGCAGAAAAAAATGTAACCTCTCAATAGTGAAAAAAACCAAAATTACTGTTCAGAAAAGTGTCTAAAGATACAATACTGCAAAGATAAAATGTAGAGTCATCATTTCTTAAGTTCCTGTAAAAGTAAAATAAAAGTCTCCAGAAGAGGGATCAGGTCTGTATTTATCCAGAAAATAGTCCAGAATCCAGCAAAACAAAAAGCCCTTTTTTGCATATCTCTAACTGTATCTAATCTTTGCTTCCATTCTTCTTTTTTAGATATTTGTTTGAAAGAGACAATGTCTTTGGCTGACAGCCTGTATAATCTGCAACTGATTCAAGAATTTTGTCAGGAATACCTGAACCAGTGTTGCCATTTCAGTCTTGAGGATATGCTCTATGCAGCTTCTTCAATAAAGGTAAAAAAAATATAAATAGACGTGCAAGCAGTGTCCAGACAGATCTGTTTTGCTGATATTTTCAGTCTTTTTATTCTGGAGCTTTATGGCTGTATGCAGAAGCGTGTTGCATCTGACGTTGTAGCACACAACACACATTGCAGCAGCATGTAAAGCCACCTTTCTTTGGCAGTTCTGTTGTTCCGGTGATTTTTAAGTATTCCTTAAAAACTCTTGTGAAATTAATTATTAAAACTTCGATTTTGTGCAAACCTGTTTGACACTTGATCTTTTTTCGTAATCAATTGTTAGCTAAAGCATGCAATTTGTAATGTTTCTGTTAAAATGTAATAGTGATCTGTATTTTTTTAAATTTTATTAAGGCTTTAACAAAAGGACAAAATACTGGAATTATTATTATTATATCATCGAATTATTACTCACCTGCCTTACTCATCTCTATGTACACAATAATTTCAGGGGCTTTAGTCTTAAAGGTTTTTCACCTTCTATATAAATGTAAACTGTGTTAATTTCATTGAAAAGTCTTATACCCAGAACACAAGCAGGAACATAATGCCAACAAATACAGTTGTCTGAATAACTATTTTAACTGTTTAAGTCGTTCTAGGATTTTCTTCTTTTAGAAAGAGGAAAAAAAAAGTTCCTTATTCTAGCATTTTTAAACGTATTTGGAAAGACAGGGAGTAATTGAATTATTTCTTGCCTAATTGTAACTTTAATTTTTCATTCTTGTGTTTCTCTAAGTTTTTTTTCAATATAAAACACACTTTGTTTGCCTAATATTCTAGCTGGCCTGCCTTTAGGCAATGAAATCTCATTTTTATGGAGTCAGCACATCCATTGCAGGTGGCATGTAATTGGTTTCTAAATATCTGGGTCATTCCACTGCTTTTATGATTTTTATTGCAATCTCACAAGTAATCACAGAGGTCAGAACTTGAATGTGGCTTTGTCTCCTGTAGGGTTGAACCCAATCCTTTCCAAAAAGGTAATGAGCTGCCAAGGTAAGGGCAGTAGGACTGAAGTCTAGACTACTTAAGTGTTGCAGGTTTATTTTGTATATGCTAAGTTGCAGAGTGACTGCTTTCAATCGTCTTGTGGTGCTTTTAAATTTCAGATCCAGTAATCTACCTACAGACTTGCAAAAAGTCTGCTGCATTGCAGTGTCTCGTGTAGTTTCCCAACATGTGGTCTTTCAGCCATATTCAGTGATCTTGAGTAGGACTCTTTCACTATATTTTGGTTGTTTCTCTCTGTTTACAGATATATGGAATAAATTGAAATTCATTATTCTTCTATTTAAATCATGACAATAATACCATTTTTATAATAATGGCTTCAATCATTTCTCAAGCCAGTATGCTCTGTGAAGCTTCAGTTTTTAAAAGTAACTGCGTTAAATCTGCATTAAATATTTTGTCAATATCCCAATGCCTCAGACTGTACTCTTCTAAAATGCTACCAACTCAATAATTTTTCTGTTTCTGAACTGCATTTATAGAGAAGACTTGCAATTCTTTCAAAGATCCACAGTATTTCTACAACCGAGAAAGGCCTTTTGTGATCATGTTTTTACAGGTTACTGTGGTGTGGATATTTGTTTAGATGTAGATGCTCCAAAGAACGGCTGCCAAGTTTTTCTTCTCAGACTTGGCAGAGAAGCTTTGACTGGCACTAGAAACTGTGTTTTTCCAGTGTTAAGAAGTAATTTGCTTTCAAAATAAATTCACTAGTTAAAGGAGCTCTTTCTTAGTTTTCCAGTGCATCTGATTAGAGTGAAGTTTTAATCAACATTTGCATTCTCAAAAGAACGTTATTGTCACTTTGACAGTGGTGCACCTGATCCGGCCCTGGAAGTTACAGCAGGTATGCAGAGTTCATGCTAGTCCTTGGGAAGGAAGGGAGCAGAGCCTCTTTGTTTTCAAGGGATCAAGCACAAAGTGCATACCTTACATTCTTTACTGGGTACACTGCACGTCCTTTTGTGTTGAATGAAAGTAGGTTGTAGATAGTATGTGATACAGAAATTCAGTGCAGGGCTTGACCAAGGTGATTGTGCTTGCTTTTGGCTTTCCCATTAACATGCACAGAAACAAAGTCAGATTAAGACTTCACTTAACAAACATCCAGAGTCTTTGATATAGAGTCTCAGATTCTGCAGGAGACAAAACTGTAGGCTTAGGTCTGTTTTAGCACAGAGGAGAACTACGCTTTGTCTGGGTTTGTAGACAGCTTTAATGTGTCGTAATCAAATGAAGCCGAAAGTAAGTTTTGTTGGTCCTCACTTGTCCACTTCTCCTCTAAGAAAAATACATTTGTGAAGTTGTTCACAAGATGTTTACTAAGGCAGGGCTCCTGATATTAAAGAAAAAAAAATATTTGAATACATTCCATGGATGCTTGAGGCAACCACCAAGGGACCATACTGGTTCCTCGTTGTTTTCCTTTGAGACAAGCAAACACAAGTAGAGAGAGATTACATAAAAACAATCACAATGTTTTCTGAATCCTCTCTGCATATTTAACAAGAAGATAGAACAGAACATCTTACGTATCTCTTTAGTTGAGTAGATTGCTTTTTTGCCCTGATCTTTCCTCTTCCATTCTCCTGTAGCCAGTTTTATCTGAAACTAGCAATTTAAAAAACGTACCTTGTTCTTCACCTGCATCTGGGAAATTACATAAAACTGAAAGAGCTGTTTTATTCTGTCTTGGCACACACATGTTGCTCCTATCCAAAGAACAAGCTTGTAGAAATAGTATAACTTGCATGAAGTGGCATCATAGGAAGCATGAACCACCCAGCAAAACAGTAAAAACAACTTTATTGCTTTAGCCCAACAGTTGATGAGCACTTGAGACTTTCAGCTCATTATCTGCCAGTTTATTCCAGTAGAAACATGGGGTTTAGGCCTTAGAACAAGTCATTTATGAGGTTAACTGTCAAAGAGAGTATTGACAAACAGCTTGAATCGTTTCGTGTTTGCCGTGATTTGAGAGCTCACATAGGAACTTGGCATTGAATCAGTTGGCACACAGTTAATTATTGTCCTTCATCATTGTCCTTCAAAATGTGTGATTCAGTTGGCTTTCTTTAATAGTGATCCTGAACTTGTGTTGCTCTACATGTTAGTCTACATGTATTGAACATTCCCTTTTTATTGATAGAGGATTGAATCAGCCTGGGACACAGATCATAACCAATATTGAAACACCTTTTATTAACTCAGCTGTCATTATTGATACAGTTAATGCATTATTTAAAAAGATAATTATTCACACAGTGCATTCATTTGCTCACACAGTTCACATTCACACACACACAGTCATTTTTACTGGATTGGAACCATTGGATGGGTTCTTGGGGACTCAACAGGACCGTGAGGCTCTGCAGCATCTCAGTTCTCGGGAGATTTTTATGTGCTGTTCCTCAGCATGGATATGTCCTCTCTTTAGTTGCTGTCTTGTGGTAATTGTAGAATCTCTTCCCTTAAAGTCACACAGAAGGCTCATTTATTCAGAATGAAGGCTTTTTGAAACAGAAATGAAGCAAGTCTGAGAGGTGATTGTCATCTCTCGCGTGTGAAGGACATTCCTCTGACCTAAATGTGCGCCAGGCTCTAAACTGTGCAGAATCACATCTAAGCACGTGGAATAGGTACCTTATATTGCACTTGGAACTAACCAAAGCAGACAAAACAAACATTTATACTGTCAAAGGCCCAGGAGGCCAGATGGAGAGATTGGTTCCAGTACTTGCTTTTTTCTTTTAACTGCTGAATTAAATAGGAGAATGTACGGTCTCAAAGATTTATTTACACTGAAAATATTTATTGTGCTTGAGGAGCTTTGATTACTTGCCCTTTCTGATGTGATGTTGATAGTGGCTTTGCAAACAACATAAGCAGAAACTACAACCAGCACTGTCTCCTCAGAGATGTGAAAAAGCACCTGGGAGAGCATCTGGCCATGTTTGCTGAGGCACTTTGGTACCTACGGTAGAGTCGGTCCAGGGTTTTGATTCCCATCTGGTTCATTTAAAAGGATTCAGAATCAGGAATGAAACAGAGATCCAACAAGGGAACAGCTCTTGAAGAGAAGATTTCTCTCCTGAGAGGGACTAAATGTTCCTGACTCATTATTTAAAGGGAAGCAGTGTGATTTATATTCACTGATGTTAGCTGGCCAGTTCTCCCACTTCTGTGTTCTGGCCTGAAAAGACATACTGCAGATTTCAACTTGAGTTGTGGCATTTATTAACCTGTGGCAGGAGACCAGCTCCCATTGTTGGATCATACACATAACTGTAATTGGGCCTTCTGCAGAGAGTTTGAAACACTCCCGTTTTATTCAGTCTTGACACATTTATATTGATGCTATTATAACATACAAACTGTAGATTTACATTTGAGCTAACTTACTTTCCTGATCTACTGAACAGAGATTTTAATGGACATTGTGATGAGAGTTCTACAGTATATTTATGTTTATTGTTGAAGAATTCTTAAAAGTGTCTATGGATGCTTTGTATTTAATTATGGTAGGTTCAAGCCCCGTTACAAATTATTTGTATAATTTGTGCATATAACCTTGCAATTAGTCTATAGATGTGCAGATCTAAAACCTATACATATTAGAAACAGAAAATTCATTTTAAGTAGCAAAATTGGATGTGGGGGGGGGGTTTGTTAGCTAATTTGATTTAAAAATTAATTTTGATTTTTAAATTGTAAATGAGGAATAGAGATATGAAAGAAAATAACACATCCTTTTTGTTTACAATTTTATGAAACAAGCCTGCTTGCATCTCTCCTTGATCTAGAAGCAATTAGTGACTTATGATTTTATACTCAGTCAACAAGAATATTTTGTTTTCCAAAATCTGTTAAACAGAAGGACTTTTATTGTACAGTACCAAAAGATGCAACAGATAAAATGTAACCAGGAGTACAGCTGACTACATACAATTAATGAACAGTCTGCAAATATCAAATTGCAAAAAATTAAATCGGAAGGTTCAGCAAATAAAAGCATCTGTGAAGCTGCAATTCTGCCATCTGCTGTTCAGTGGGTTTGAGCCAGCCTGAGCTACTCAGAGCTTAGTTATTTTTTTTTTTAGTGCTGTTAAAATACTTGTAATGCTTCTGAATATTTTTGTTTATAAACGCATCTAATAATCACATGACGAACTATTGGAACTTCTGTCAGCATAATCATGGCAAACTGTGGAAATAATATATCTACATTTGTTTCTAGCACTGAGTCACGGGGTTACTACAGACCCACAGTTTCAATTTCAGCTATTTTTTCAAAAAAATTTACACCTCACTTTTTACCTTCTCTGTATGCATTCCTTCTAAAATCTATGTGTGATACCAAAATGCAATGCTTAACATTTTCTTTGAATGGAAAAGATTTTGCAATGATCTTGTCCTCATTCAGTTCTGCTGGTGCTGAACAAGCAGAGAAAGGGTTTTTCGTAATATATTTATAGCTTGTATGTAATAACTGTGGCAACATCTGGATGATCCCTTCATCATATACTAGAGGGGATGAGCAGCTTTCAGTCTAAAAGTATCTCTTTGCTGGAGCAAAGGCTTATCTACATGAGAAATATTCAGTAAAAAGAAAACAAGTGAAAGTGTCAAGTAGATACGTAAAGTTATACTCTCAAATTTATTGATACAGAATTGATATTCTCTCATTTTTCCTGTGAATTTCTGTTTATCTTGAAAAGATGTTGTCCCATATCTATAAATATATATATATTTATATATGCCTAAATCAAACAGATTTTTTTTGTCAAACAAAAAAAAAAAGTCAAATAGAAATTCTGTAACATTGGTCTTAGCTTTTCAGAATTTGTCTGGATTTTGTTAACTGTCACCTAAATCCTTGTACCTCTGCAATGTATTAGCTGATATTTAATACCTTTCATTCTTCTAAAATTCTTCAGAACAGAACAAAAGATAGATGTTGGTATCTGGGTCTCTTTCCTACAGAATTTTGTGAAATTTAATAAGGGAACTATTTGTAAGTTTATTCTTAGTTTAAAAGATCGTGTGTGTTTATTTAAGGAGCCCAAAAGCAATTCTTAATCTGCAGTAATGTTTTCATGGAGCAAATGAAGGCCTTAGTGCTAACAAAGGGCTGGAAATTAGAAAAACGTCCCATGCTCTGCTAGTGAGAATGTTTTTTCTAAGTTGTATAAAAGTTGCTCTATTCATATCTATAATAGCAAGGTCTATACTGAAGATCATCTTCAGTCAAATAGAAAAGATAGAAAATTTGGTAATTGTTGCTTTTTTTCTAAATCAGTTCTGATTTCTTTGGGTTATCACAAAACTCAGGAGAGATATTGCTTTCCTGTGATACTTTTCTTTGAAGCAAATAGTTAAATTAATTGCCACTTCCTCGGAGAGACTATTTTCACTTAAGGTCACATGGAAATGTGTTTCTGGGTTTCAACATTGATTTGTAAGGTGCAAATGCTGTTGATGTTGTTAGTTTATAAAAATTAAACCAGTAAGTTTTTAATACGTATTTTTCCATTTAAGCTGAGAAATATTAAATGGAAATAGCATAAAGAGGAGAAAATAAACTGGATATATGAATTTTTTCATGTAATAAACACTGAATAAAGTGAATAAAGACACTTGCTTTTGTAAGTATCATTAGCTAAACATTATTGAGTTTCACTGCAAAAGGATTTTTTTAAACAAAACTGTTTCATTGTGGTTTCACAATTTAAGTAGAGGTTTGTGCTATTTACGTTTTCAGACTTTGTAAGACTGGTGATACAAGTCTTTGCACCTGCTTGAGCCAGCTCAGGCCTGTGGATGCTTGTTGATATGGTTCAGTTGATACTTTTAGATACGAGGTAGCACAGAATGACATGGATATAACAGCTCAGGACTGTGATCATTTGGGCTCTGAACTCTTCAGCCTCCACAGCCAACAAACGTTGTGATTTCCTCATTAGATACTCTTGCAGCAGAAACTGCAGCTACTGCTTCTGCCTGGCTTTTCTCTCAGATTTTTTTTATTTGTTGGAGTTCGTCACCAATTGGTTCTTCCTCCTCACTCATTTTTCCCCTTGTGTAAATCTGGTGGCTCCCACAATTGTGTTTCATAGCTATGTTAAATACAACCGTGGGAAAATATAGTAGGGAGGCACATCAATATATTGAGTATGCATAAATCTTTGGAGCTAGAACTTTGTTCTAACCTGCATTGAACAAACACTGCTGCTGATTGTCGTTTTGCGTTAATGACTTCTGAATATAGGTAGATCTTCACAAGTACAGCAAAAAGCACATATTCGACATGCAAGTGTAACTCACATTCAGAATTCTTACACTAAAACTGAAGGCCACTAGGGCTTTTCATGTTAAAAATCTCTGAAAATGTTATTACCTAGCCTTGCAAAACAATGGGCTTTTCCCTACTCTTTGTATGGAAATGGCTAATCTGTTTGATAGGCACCTTTTTCCACTCATCCTATACAGCTCTGCTCTGCCCGCTAGACATCAGGCCTGAGCATATGTTTATTATGAAACATTTCAACCCAGTTGAAACTCATTTCAGCAGTTACAAGTTTTATGTGTTAGATAATTGGTGCAGCAGATCAGTCTTACTGTCTCATTTTCCAAGAAATCGTTAGAGAAGAGCTTGTAAACTGAATGAAATGCAGAGGCATGACCTGAATGCTGCTTAATCCATTGATATACAGACTTATGTTTTAACGTAATTTTTTATCTTTTTGTTTTGTAGAGCAACTACATGGTGTTCATGGCAGAATTGTTCTGGTGGTTTGAAGTGGTGAAGCCATCATTTGTACAGCCTCGTGTTGTAGCGCATCCCCAAGGTAATGGCATTAAGGATCCATGTTAATGTCTGTGTTTTTAATAGGTGTGTGTACAGATTGCTATTGTGTTCACAAATACAGTGAATATTTTAGTTAACAGGATTTGGTGGCATACATCTCCCTTAAAGAAGGAGTGAAGTTCTCTTTCCTCACCTTAATGTTCATCTCATTTCATACACCTTAATTAGACCGTGTTGTCTGTTACCAAAAATTCACGTGAATTGTTGTGGTATAATCACTTGTAAATTTTCCTGACCAAAACAAGTCTAGAATCCATTTATGCCCATGCAGAGATTACAAACATAATAAGGAGCTAAGAACAGCCTGAAGAGCTTGTAGTGCTGAGAAGATGCCAACAGAAACGAGCTTAAATCTGTGGGGAAAAAGGGCAGGTAGTTAATTGTAAAATTGCATTTTGTACCTGAGTGCAAAGACAGTCTTCTATCAATAAGTTCTCAAATTGAAAAATCCATCTCTTGGGTAGACCTTGAGATCTGTTAATGAATACAGAGTCATGGTAACTTGAACTTTACACAGTAGTGCTGTGAATGTCTTTTCAAGAGCTAGGAAGAGGTTTTCATTGTGCGACTTCTGTATCTTTTCATTTATATGCTTTATAGCACATACAAGTCTGATTTAAGTCTTCTAATATTGCTAACTTATTTAAAATATGATCAAAATCATATTCTTTATCTGAAAAGGCAGTCTAAAGATTTGGAGGAGGAGCATTTTTATCAGGAAAATTTCTTACAGAAGTAGAATATTTTTTTTTTTTTTTTGTTAGAAAGATTGCTTGCTGCTAATTCTGTGGCTCTTTTTCAGGTTTTTCGGCTTTTATTATTACTTCCCTTGACTTTTCTAGAAATGTTTTTCCATTCTCCATCCCCTTAATTCATGCCAATATGGGAACTTTGGAGGAAGTAAAGCTGAAAGGAAGTGACCAAAGTTTAATCTAAATAATGGAACCGATGAGAATTCTTTAAAGCTTTGGAAATCATTACTTCAGATGATTTCAAACAGCTTTTCTACTGTATTTAGTATTCAGATTTTACCTGAACACTAAACTATAACAATGATCTTTGTTGTTCCTGGCAGCTGAACCTACAAAAGATGCAGCGTCTGCTCACAGCTTGAATGCCAACAGAAGAAATTATGCAGACAGCCCATCTGGTTCTGACTTTGTAGCCAGGTAATGTCAGAGAATCACTGGTACTGTTTCACAGTTTTCTCCTTTTTATTCAAAATCAAACACGGTTTTTAGTTTAGTTTTGTTGCCCTTTTGCAATGCTCAAGGATTGAGTTCCCAAATATTAGTCTGTAGAATTTTGTGGAGAATCCCATAGCTCAGTCTTCTCCTCCACTGCGCTGTTGCATGGCAGGCAACTTGTTCATGTTTGTACAGGTCACGTTTTCTACTTAGAGAGCACACTATTACCTTACAGTTCCCAAAACCGCCCTTACCATTCAGCAGAGAAGTGTCACATAGACTCCTTGTCCTCTTCAGTTTCATATGAGGCTGCTGATTGAGTCTGCTCTAAGGCAGATGAAGGGTTCTAAGGCCATTTGCACCTTTGCAGAGCAACTGCAAGCAGTTCAACAAAAGGCTTGTAGCTATGACTGTCCTGCACAACAAAGAAAAGTTTACAATAAAAAAATCACTACTTGTATGTGGCTTTCAACCTGATGTACTCCTTTTAGAGCTCTTCACCAACAAAACTTAAGTGACCTTACTTTAACAAGTTCTATAAAGATAGTAAATCGTGTCAGTTATTCCAAAAGCAAATTAAACTGCAGTAACATAGAGTTCTGTGCCATGCTTATTATTGTGCTCTACTGCTTACTGTGGAGAAGGTGTTCTTTAAATGTAAACAAAATTAGTAGATGAATGTGGATAAGACTATCTGTAACTTCAACTGTGAAACCAATCCCTGCAGCTGAAGCCATTAACCACGCAAGAAAATTCTATCGGTAAGATACTATCTTTTTCAGACAAATAAATTTGTCTGTGCAGATGGTTTTGGTCTCTAAACTGAAGAGGATTGACTGGAAGTTTTACAGTAAGCGTCGAAACTCAATTCCTAAACACTTCTAAAAGCCTTTACATTTTTTAGTGCCATTTCCATTCCAAATTTAACTGTCAAGTCTCTAGGTTGCCACCAACGTGTTTTGTAATATTGCTTATTTTTCCTGAAACACAGTTAGATATAGTAAAAATCATTGTGAACTTCTTATGGGTGCTGTATTGCATATTATATTAGCTCATCACACTGGTTCAGTGTCTCTACAAGTGATGGGTATGGTTTTGTGTTGGTGTATTATGATAGAGCAGTCCATGAGTAGCGGAGAGAGCTGTATCTTCCCTCATCAATCAGTGTGCTTCATCTGGCTTGATGATACTTCACCACATTGTAAGACAAAGGAGGGGCCTAAGAAGTTACCTTGGATGGTAGGAATCTAACACACGGGCTTGTAGGTTCCTTGGCAGGACAGACCTGACTGCGGGATATCCTGGCCCTCCTCCTCATGCTGACTGCACGTTCCTCCCCTTAAGTGTTTGGCATTGTCATTTCAGTGCACAGATAAAAGCCTAACCCAGTCGGAAAAAGTGAATGTTTTTCCGTTGGCTTAGCTTGCTGCAGTGACTCAGAGCATTGGATGGAGAGCCAGATCCAGCGCAGAGGAGGGAGTGGGACTGTGGCGGCGAGTACTTACAGTGTCTGAGGTTGCCATGGAATCATAGTCATGTTGCCAAAATTAGTCTTTTCTTGAGGGAAGATGAAGTATGTAGATTTTTGTGGTGGTATCAAATTTTCACAGGCGGGTGGATGAAATTTGGAAAGCATGCTTTTCTTTTAAGGTAACTTACAGACGTTATATCACAGACTTTTACATTTTCACAGCAATCCTAAATGCCATTTAAAGCAGATGTCGTGTAGCTAGTGCTATAAAACATCATGAGTTCATGAGAACATATTTTTAATAGTTTAATGTGTATTTATGAAAAATGCTGTTGTAGATGGTAAAACAAAAATATTTTTCTTAAATTGATGGGAATATCCTTCCCACAAATATTATTTGGAAACATTTCTACAGCATGCTGCATGTGAACTATAAAAGCACTAAATAAAGATTTTGAAAATTACTGATTGAAAACCAAGGAGTTTGGGAGTGTGCTCTTCAACTCAGTGAAGAAAGTTCAAAACATGAATGGATTAATCCAGGGCGGTTTTGAAGTCTGACTTCTTTAGAAATGCTTTACATACAAATGCAGGCGTCTTTATGTGTGTGTCTTTGTTCTGATCCTGAAGAAGCACCTTGATCAAAACATGGTATTATGTTAATCCCATTCTGGATTAACACTGCTGGTCTATTACAGACCTTCTCTGTGAACCAAAAAAATAAGTGTCTGTTGTAAGTAGAAACAGGGGGAATCTTTGTAATTACTTTTTTAATAGTGAATATATTTTTTGTGTTTATAAAATCTATCACAAAATCTCCTTTATCCACTTTGAATGTATATTGTGGTCCAGACACAAAGAAATTTCAGGCTAAGCAAGTAGAAAGAGATGCATGAAAAGTATCTGGTATTAGCTGCGGTCACTCTGTTTTGAGGGCAGTAGGAAATGTCTCATTCTGTTGATGTTTGAGGTTTAAGCTAAAATAAAATCTAAAAATGAGAGTCTTTTAATAATGATGCTTACATAAAGTAAATGAGCAGACAAGCAATGCCTCTCTGTGGCCATTGATGTAGAGTAAATACTTTCTTGAGTTTTTGGTCGATGTGCATTAAGTGCAGTTAAAGGTAACAAATATGTTCTATTTTTAATAAATAAATTCTTATTTCAAGAAGATAATTACACCTCACTTTCTTCCTTATCACAAAAAAGTACATCTGTTTCTGTGGCGCCCAGGACATGAAGCCTGGTTGCCCTTTAATGTGGCTTTTGATGTATTACTTCTAAGTTAACGTCTCTTGCTTTATAGATTGGAAAGTCCAAGTTATACACCATCTCACCAACTGCATACACCCCAGCAGCCTTATTCATCTGTTCCAGGTAACAATTTACAAATGGGTGGAAGAGATGATGAGACAAGGTGTTGTCTTTTTTGTAAATTGCTATCTTGCTTATATTTATTCAAGCATTACTTATGCAGCAGCTTTACATGAAAGGCTAAGGAATGAGTTCTGTAATTTGTGAAACGTACAAATGGGAAGTTTGTGTTTGTACCTCTTACACTGTGTATTTTTTAGTTTTACTTCTGTTTTGATTATGTGGAATATGGCTTAAAACAGGTATTTGTACTATGTTGTGGTAGTATTTGTAGTATATTTTAATCAATAGTAAAGTTCTATGATTCTTTGAGGGATGAGGGGTATAATACATATTCAAGATAAAATTTACTCAGTTGCATTCCTTGTATTCTCAACATAAAAACACTTTTTTGCCATAGTGATATTCTAAGTACTGAACTAAACTAATTTGTTGAAGCAACAGAAGGTGAAGGTAAAATCATTTTTCATAGCAGTTACTGTAAATTCTGCTCTAATTTCACTTAGGAGTCATCAGAAGGTCCACATCAATGTCTTACGTAGATGGGTACGTTGGCACATGGCCTAAAGAAAAAAGGTAAAGTCATCTTACCATATGATTTGGTTTAAAAATGATTATTTATTGGTCAAAAATAGTAACAAATGTTCCATTGTAGTTTGGATTTTCAGAAGCCCGTAATGAGTACTTCTAAGTGACTTGCACAAATAGAAAAGGAAAGAGGAAACTGTATCATGGATTAAGAACTCAGTAATAGGAAACAAACTTCAGAAAAATGAGGTAGATTTGAGATCTTTGAATTGTGGGCATTAAATATGTTCCCATTTACTCAACACAATCAACTAAAAGTCATAAGAGTAATACGGCTGCTAAGCTGAGTAGTATCTCAATTTATACAAGTTAATTCTGTGGATAGAAAGAGCAATCAAGCTGAATGTTTTGTTTTTCGGTGAGAGCAGTTACAAGCTCTTTATCTGTAAGGCGCAAGCTAACATTAAAATGGTAAGAGTTACTGTGGTGGGTTACTCAGCAAGTGTAAATTGTCTCTGTTCATACTGTCCTTCTGACCTACTATGGCAATTCTCATATTCCTCAAATGCCTAGAATTTATTCCAAAGTGGAATAGTTGGATATGTCTAAAGAAAAAGTTGTTATTTCAAAAGCAAAATAAATGAGAATAATTATGTCTATTTATTAAATACAGGTACAAATACACATATGTTTTTCTATGTCATTATGTTATATTTGAAGCTAGGCAAAACACAATACATTGAACAGTGCCCTGAGTGCTGCAATCTTCAAACTTTGAAAGTCCAAGGTGAATATTTCATGATTACTAATCATGAGTTGACCAGTTACATCCTTTATTCTATTCCCTATTAGGTCATCATTACATGGAGTTTCATTCGACATTTCTTTTGACAAAGAAAAAAGCATTCCAGTACCCACTCCAAGCAGAGGAATCACTAGATCTGTGAGCAACGAAGGCCTTACTCTAAACAACAACCGCGTGCCCAAACACATCAGAAAAAACCTGTCCTTCAAACCAATAAATGGAGAAGAGGAAAATCAAGACATTGAAGAGGAAAAGGACATGACAGCTCATAAAGACACAAAGGTCAATCGGTCTCTTAACACAAACCAAACAAATGCCAACGAGAGCAGCCACTACAGGTTTCCAAACGGAGCTCTGCAAAACAGGGCGGTTCTGGATGATTTTGGCAATCGGATTGAGACACCGAGCATTGAAGAAGCTTTGCAGATAATTCATGACACTGAAAAATCTCCCAGAGTTATCCAACCAGACCAAATCACAAATGGGTTCTTTCTCCACAATCAGGAGATGAGCATCTTGAATTCAAACATTAAACCGAATCAGTCTACTCCTGATATAATTACAGATACAAAAGGTGCTCTGAGTCCTGTGACTGACAATACAGAAGTAGATACAGGTATACATGTCCCATCAGAAGATATTCCAGAGACGATGGATGAAGATTCTTCATTGAGAGATTATACTGTAAGCATGGACTCTGACATGGAAGAACCGTCTAAATTTCTCCATGATTATGATATGCGAGCTAGCAATCACAGAGATCAATTAAGTCCCTGTCCCAGCTCAGTAAGTACTAAATCACAGGCAGGCAGCAGTGCTTCTTCGAGTTCAGGCGTTAAAATGACTAGCTTTGCAGAGCAGAAATTCAGGAAGCTGAATCACACGGATAGTAGAAGCAGTGGAAGCAGTTCTCAGAAAACCACACCAGAAGGTTCTGAGCTGAACATCCCTCATGTGGTTGCTTGGGCTCATATTCCCGAGGAGGCATCTGTCCCTCAAGGAAGAGACACTACACAGTTACTGGCTTCTGAAATGGTACATCTTAGGATGAAGCTAGAGGAAAAGAGGCGAGCCATTGAGGCACAGAAGAAGAAAGTTGAAGCTGCATTCACGAAACAGCGTCAGAAAATGGGAAGAACGGCATTTCTTAATGTTGTGAAAAAGAAAGGTGATGGAGTGTCGCCCCTCCGAGAGGAAGCAGCAGGAGCTGAAGATGAGAAGGTGTTCACTGACAGTAGTCACTTGAAAGAAAAAGAAACTCCAAAATCAGATGAACAAAGTAGTAAGGCTTCAGAATTAACAAAAGAAAACCCTGAAAATTCTCAGAGCAAATGGTTGAAATCTCCTGCTGTTCCCATGGATCTAACAAGCCCCTCAGAAGAAAATTTGAATGAAGGGGATATCTTAGAATATACAAAATCCATTGAAAAACTCAACTCTTCCCTGCACTTTCTACAACAAGAAATGCAGCGTCTGTCCCTTCAACAAGAGATGTTGATGCAGATGAGAGAGCAACAGGCTTGGGTTATTTCTCCTCCTCAGCCTTCTCCTCAGAAGCAGATTCGGGACTTCAAGTCTTCATCGAGGCAAGTGGGAACTCCATCTCCCATTGTGCCTTTCTCCCAGGAATCCCCTCGCTCTACCCATCAATCTCCACAGTCTTCCAACAGGAAGAATGCCTCATTTCACATTAAAATGCAAAGGACTCCTAGGCCAAATGAACTGAAAATCACACCTCTGAATCGTACCTTGACTGCCCCACGGTCTGTGGATAGTCTTCCTCGTTTGAGGAGGTTTTCTCCAAGTCAGGTTCCCATCCAGACTAGATCTTTTGTTTGCTTTGGAGATGATGGTGAACATATAGGTGAACCTCAGTTAAAGGGAAATCTTTTGAAGGAAGTCAAGCCTACAGAAGAGGTAGCAAAAGAAGAAGGACCAAAATCGCTGAAACAGTGTGAACAGAAGTTGGAGGAGAAGGAGATTAAGCCCATTGAATCTAATGTTTCTGAAGTATTATCTCAGCCCATCACAGAAACTGTCTGCCTCACCCCAAATGAAGACCAGCTAAGCCAACCAATTGTACCAACACCAGCTCCCAAAACAGCCAGTTTAATTGAAGTTTCACTATCAGATTTGAAGCCACCAGAGAAAAATGAAGTATCGATTGAGAAGTATGATGGTGAGAGTGATAGAGAGCAATTTGAGGATGACCAGAAAGTGTGTTGTGGATTCTTTTTTAAGGTAAGACAACTAGTGGATGTGTATGTCTGCTGTTAAGGTTCCTTCAAAAGTGAACTTCTTAATTCAGTTATGGATTTCAGTGATGACTTCCCATTGAAGTCAAAGCAGCTGCTTCTGCAACTGTAAACGTACAAGGATATCTTTTGCACTTGGTGATGGATTTGGCATCATAAGAATGGTGAGATTGTATGATAGTACAGTTCAGGGCATGCCAGTGTATCCCTTTCCATTCATAGCTGTGGAAGAGTGCTTGGAGTTTTCACTGAGGAAAATGTATGCTGAATGTAATTTTTTTCATTTTAATGTAAGCTTTGGTGGCCTTAATTCAACGTGCTCTTTTCTCACAATCACTTCCCAGTTCCACTTCCCAATTTAACTAGAAGGTTTTGAAGTACGTAACAGCCTGCATTTTAAACAATGTCAAATGTCTCTGAGTTGCACTTCGGAAAGCCTGTTTTTTCCTGTCTTGGCTGGCTAAGGAACTAAAGTCTTCTTTGACTCCCTTTTGAAGCTGGTATTGGGGAGCACTCCCTGTTGCCTTATTAAAGAGTTACATTCAGACAGGCTTGTAACTATGATGCCCATTGTAAGAGAATGGTCTAGACGCTGAAAGCCATTAAGATTTGGCATTTCCATCTTGGAATACCCCAAAATCTTCTATCGTGTATCTGAGGTGGGCCTTGCTTGTCTGGAAGCATTCCTTAATTGTAACAAAACACCTGGCTTGATCAGCAGAAATTACTTCTATATACTGCATAGTTACTGCTTATAGTGATTAATTACCCTCTGAAGCTGAATACAAAAGTTTAGGAAGTGTGGGATCTGATTCTAAACTAAAACATTTCACTTATTGAGTTTTCTGCTGTCAGTGGTTAATTTTATGTTGCAAGAAAAAAATCCTTTATGAAAAGTTTTGGTAGTCCTAAGATAAATATTTTAAAATAAACTTATGTCAAATACTGCAAAAGTGTGTGTTACCCTAAACACAACCCAGTGTACAGAATTAAACTATCTAATGACTTAGCAAAATCAGTTGCTGAATTGAGAGATCTTATTTTTTTTGGATCCTTTTCCTTCAAATATTGTTGCTGCTAGGATGATCAAAAGGCAGAAAATGACATGGCAATGAAACGAGCAGCATTATTGGAGAAGCGTTTGAGAAGGGAGAGAGAGACTCTGCTTCGAAAGCAACAGCTGGAAGCAGAACTAGAACATAAGAAGGAAGAGACAAGGTAAAACTGCATGTCTTGATCCAAATCATCAGTAGTGGTGAACATAAAAATGCCTGGCTTAGTTAAAAGTGTAAGTTCCATGTCAAAAAACTGCATCTTAACACACAAGATATTTAACCCTAGAAGCAAATGTGCTAAGGAGCCTGACTGAAGGCACATGTCAGCTTGTCCTACAAAATCTGCAGGTAGCATCAGTCTGTAGCTGAGACAGATGAGACCAGCTGGCCTGAGGGAAGCTCTTCAGAGCACTGTCCTGCCCTGTGCTTTTGTATTCTGAGGGAGAGCATGTCACTTTGGGCGCCTTTCTGTGGAAGTACACGATGCCTGCTTGGTTACAGCAGTCAAGCTGAAAAGCATGGGGTTGATTTCAATAGTATCAATATTCCCCAAATCCTTGAACTGTCTGAAAATTATAAAGAAAGCAAGCTCCTCTTACTGATGTAAAAACTGTCAAGTTCCAAAACTCTGATGCCTGTATTAGCCTCACTGTACTAGCTAAAACTGTTGATTTGGAAAGTTGCTGCTGCTGAATGCATTTGATAATTGTTGCAGACGCAAGACAGAAGAAGAACGTCAGAAGAAGGAGGATGAACGAGCACGGCGAGAATTCATTAAGCAGGAGTACATGAGAAGGAAACAACTAAAGCTGATGGAAGAAATGGATACAGTCATAAAGCCACGTTCCCTATCAATCAAACAAAAAAAGCCACGTCCAAAATCTATTCATAGAGATCATATTGAATCACCTAAAACGCCAGTCAAAGGTCCACCAGGTAACACATTTTCATGTGGAGAAAGAGTCTGTTCATGCTAAAACACCAGCTTGGTTTCTGGTACTAACAAGCATATGCTGCATTTATTAGTGTCTTGTGCTAAATTGCAGCTGCACGTGACCAAACTGGAAAGCCAAATTTGCCAATAGAAGTGAACAGATGAATGTCACTTACCTGCTATGCATGCATGCATATATCCACAAACAAAAAGGTTAACTGGATGAATAGCCAGCAGAAGCACTACTGTGTGTTGCAAGTTTAATGCACACCCATATATTATTTACAAATCTCTTCTTGCACCTATAGAGCTAAGAGTTAACAAAAATTGGGAGATAAGAGGTTAATAAATAAATGGAGATTACAAGGTAAGAGTACTTAAACTGATGCTTAATACAGACAAAATTGAAGTTAAAAGTTACTTTCCTATTTCAGCTGTTGTTTTTTCTATTTCACTCACCTACTTACTGCATGAGTAGTTATGAACATAGCAACACTAACTTTGTAGAGCAATCCATTCTTTTGAGATACTGCGGAACTGCAGCGATGATTGAAAGAAGTATTGCCAATTTCTAGTTAGAAAAAAACCTGCTCAGTGATCCTTT
Organism: Urocolius indicus; assembly: GCA_013401255.1. Classification (NCBI taxonomy): domain Eukaryota; kingdom Metazoa; phylum Chordata; class Aves; order Coliiformes; family Coliidae; genus Urocolius; species Urocolius indicus. The sequence continues at coordinate 85,275 of WBNH01010566.1, read as the reverse complement.
TTGTTCCAGCATCTTGTAACCTTGTTACTCTGCTGCATTTTCTGTAGCTGCTTCCCTCCATCTTCCAGTGCAATTTAAAGTAATCTCTTTACACCTTCCAAGAATCCATCCCAAGCTTTAAATTGTCTCTTAAGCTCTTTTTCATGAGGACTTATTAACTTGGATTGCCTTCTTTGATTTGCATAGTGACAGTATTTCCCATAACCATGCCTCACAGTAATGCTTAGTCTGAGACCATCCTATGTGGCTGCAAACGTCTGGGTGGCAGCAAGTGTTTAGATGACGTGCACCACATATGCATGCAGGTATATCACGTGTGGGTGTAAGAGACTCATAAAAGCTCTTACCAACTTTCTGATGCTGGTGTTGGGTCTAATGAACAGACTCTACTACTTGCATAGGTTTATAAGCCTTAACTTTGTTTTTATCCAGGTTCACAGCTTTATCGTGTTTTTTCAGTATCTAGTCTTTCATTGGCATCGCTGAATACAGGGGACAATGAGAGTGTGCAGTCAGGCAAGAGAACACCAAGGTAAAGCGTAAATAACCATTTCATTTCATAAAACTTGATAATCAGCTATGTAAAACAGACTGAATTTTAAAGAGGTCATGTATATATTATGTACTACAAGAGCAGGTAAGTTTTCCTCATTTGAGACCTTGATACTTTCCACTGTCAGGCATTGGGGAACCAAGCCATGATCATTTGTTTCACAAATAGTGCCAAGTAAACCAGTTGGACAGCTATAAATGAGATCAAACCAAAATGCTGTTCACACAGCCTCTTTAATTCACTTGCTTACATTTAAGTCCACGCTTGTGGGTATTGTATTAAACCTGTTCTTTTCTGCTTTTCTTTTTGCCTCTTAGCAGTTGTACAGGGAATTAATAAATGTTCAATAGGACTTGAGCCTTTTCCAAACACCAGAATTTATTTTACATTAAAAATCACTTGAAAACAAAATAAAGAGATAAAAATGTTTACAATCGTAATATTGTGAATTTAGGTTTATAGTCTACAATTCAGGTCATAGTGTTTAATACAGTTTGCCTGGCTTTCATATGAGAAGGCTTCTCTGCTGAACTCTGTGATTTTTTTTTTTTTTAATACGTTTTAAAATTACCATTTAGGTCTGAGTCTGTGGAAGGGTTCTTGTCTCCCAGCCGCTGTGGTAGTCGTAACGGAGAAAAAGATTGGGAAAACGCATCTACAACTTCTTCAGTCGCCTCTGCTACAGAATACACAGGTCAGTGAGAGCAGTATTCTGTTGTATGGCTTTTAGTGCAGGAAAAGTCTTTTGTTATCTTTGTTTGGCTTCCTAAAACTTGAGTGAGGCCACTTTTGTAGAAATGTTACTTTCACCTCCTTTAAAATAGATGGTAATAATAAAAGGTTAAGTCAAAGTACTGACTCGGTAGCATTCGTGATAACCAAAATAAACTGCAGTTAGGCTCAGAAGAGCAAATGGGCTCACAGGCCACTGTAAACTTCAGTAGTCTCTCTAGCAAGGCAAGTAGTTAGCATTTAAGCTCAATGTAGAATAGAGTTACAAAAAGCAGAAGCCAAATTGCAACAGGAAAATAATTTGCTTAGTAGTGTGAATTGAAATATTCTGCACCTAGTGCTTCCAAACAGATCCTATGTCGTTTATTAAAAGCTTTATAATGACTTGCAATTCTTGATTATATTATGAATCAAATAACAGTAGTATCTTCATCCTTTTTCTCCAAACATACAGCACATGATTTTTGCGAAGAGCTCACATCATCAGGATTATAAAAGCTCCAGTTTTGCTCACCTAATATTTGTTTGCTACATGGTAGACTAGTATTGGGTATTTTCAATAAGCTTTTAGGGAGATCAGGTTTCATTGATCACACTGTTGCCCTGCACAGCTCAGTGCTGGCAAATGTTTGTTATGAAAATCATCTTGCCTCCTTTCTGCTGAAATTACTAGTCTGGAAAGGCTAAGTGTTTATTCTGAAAATCAGGAAGTACTTACCTGGTTTTGAACCATGAAACTTGAGTCAGTTTGTGTCAGTTTGTGCCATGTGCATGTCATTGAATTGACTGGAGCAAGACTTTACTGAGGTGATCTTGCTGAGATTTCTCATGAAGGACCCATAGTGCTGAATATTATCTTTTACATCTATTATGTCAAGCTTATTTTCTAATGACGGAATTTACAGTTACTGGGAAATGAACAGAATGCTTTTTTCACTTTTTAATATCTTCACTCAGTGAAATTTCATACAGCTTTTTTGTGTTGATTCTAGAGGTGTTTTGTTTTGTTTTTCCCAAAGCATAGGCAAACTGAGATTTAATCGTAAGTGCAATTGGTAAATGCTTGTAGAGTATGTTACTTTCTAAGACTTGGAATTGGTACTTACATGCTGGTTTTCTCAAATGGTCGTGATACAAATATGCATATATTTCAGAAATTGAAACAGAAGAGATTTCTCGTTAAACCAGGTGAAGCGAGTCTTTATACAAACAGAATAACCTGACAAGTGTCAGGCCAGATCTTTTATCCCTGATTGTGGTTAAAACATTTGTGGTATTCCACAAATGTTACTCTAAGCACTGCATCAACTTCATTGTTACATCTCTTAGCCTTGACATTACAGATATGGATGAAGAAACAATTTGCTTCCTCCTGGACAACTGAAATTTTAGTTAGAAAACGCAAAATGTTTTGCTGTTCATAAGAAAGGTCCATTGAGAGAGGACATATTTACCGAGACTGCCAATAGTAATGATTCAATAATGAAAGACACGTTTGTAAGCAAATTCAGTAACAGCTGAAAGAACAACATTTTACTTGCAGGTGAAATTTGTGATGTCTCGCCTAATTCTGCTTTGTTCCTGGATTTGTATTTTTATGTATGCAAAAGATGCACACCAGAAGTGCCTCAGAGCATTTGAAGTAATTCTTTGTTGTTTTATTGATAAACCTTGCTTACTTGTCAATCCTTTTCCATAGGACCAAAGCTCTTCAAAGAACCCAGTGCTAAATCCAATAAGTACATAATTCAGAATGCGCTTGCACATTGCTGCTTGGCTGGAAAAGTAAATGAAGGTCAAAAGAAAAAGATATTGGAGGTAAGGGTAATTTTTCCCTGGAGGCATAAATGCCTCAGTCAAGTCACAGTCAGGCATTAGGAAGACACTGAAGTATAAATGTGAATATCAAAATTAATCTTCTCAGGTTACGTCAGCTCTTGGTGAAAGGGTTGAGTAACTTCTGTGACTGCACGTGGTGTGGACAGAAAGGTTCTCTAGTGCTGTAGAAACAATAACTGTCGTGTTGCACCTGCAGCACAGGAAGCTGAATTAATTGACAAGATAATTAATAGTTACTCCTTGTTTAAGGTGGGAACTTCAATATATAGACTTCTGTAATTTGTTCACAAACTTATTTGCCTAATATGAAAAATATGCCCCTCATACATACAGATCCGCAGGTTGGGATCTTTAGAACTAAAGCACAGCTCTTCTATGAACAGAAAGAACTGAAGTATGTCCCTCCTAGGCCTTTCTCCAGTTTCCGAGCAGTAGTACAAATTCAAGACTTTCTACTACAGAAATATGCCTTTTCTCTGTGCTAGAACCAACCTCTGTGAAGGTGCACAAATATTCTAAGGGTGAGAACTCAGAGACTGTGCAAAAGGAGTATCACAGTGTCTCAGGGTTGAGAGTCATGGGATGGTTCCTTTCACCAATTGTGACAAATCTGGTAGATAAAATAGATCAAAGAAAACAGGTACTCGGAATCTGGATTTAATTCCTTACATTTGCAACAGTCTTGCTCTTTCTTCATAATTCTTCTGCATTCATGTTTAGATGCTGCCTTCTCTGTCTTTCCAGCTACTTTTTGGAAATAACAAGTGAGAAATCAAGACAGCCTCTTTCAGTTCAAGTAACTGGGAGCATAATAACCCCCAGAAATCCCAGTAAAGAACATCAGTAAAAAGGTTATGCTTAACTCTGGAATACAGTATATGTCACTTGGTAGAAGCTGTACATATTCAGGGCACATATCCTCTAGAAGCTGTGTTGGGTGGAATAGGAATCTGCTGGTTTCAGATCCTAAAGAACTTGTGCTTAATATGCTTCAACTGACTTTATGGTTTGGCCAAAGCTGAATGGATTTTAGGGACGACTGAAACCCCATTTTAGCACTTGGAGGATCTTTCAGGCACATCTAGACATACATAAATTTCCTCTTCCCAAACTTGCTTGATGAAATGGATCAAATAATTTTTATTTCATCTACAAAAAATATGTTATGATGTCTGTTCTTCAGGTGCCACTAAACAGGTATAGCTGAAATTGTCTTAAGATTTTGCTTGAGAAAGACAGCTGCCTTATTAAAATTCAGATGAGTGAAGCTTAGCAAAATCTAATGATTGAGAGTGAGGTCTTTTAGTGGAAAGTTACATTTAAGTTCAGATCTGGTAGCAAACAAACTAAAATGACAGTGGAATTATTTTGAATATTTGCTGACTACTGTGCAAAATTCATATTGTGAATCTCTCTTTCTTTCTTTTAAAGGAAATGGAAAAATCCGATGCCAATAATTTCTTGATCTTGTTCCGGGATTCAGGCTGCCAGTTCAGATCTCTGTACACATACTGCCCTGATACTGAAGAAATCAATAAATTAACGGGAATAGGTCCCAAATCTATCACAAAGAAAATGATAGAGGGACTGTATAAATACAACTCTGACAGGAAGCAATTTAGCCACATACCTGCTAAAACGTTGTCTGCCAGTGTTGATGCAATTACCATTCACAGCCATTTGTGGCAAACCAAGAGACCAGTAACTCCCAAGAAACTTTTACCCACCAAGGCATAGTAGATGGAAAAGAATTTGCTTCAGACAATTATGATAAACTTGCACTTCATCTTTACTGCCTGTAGGAAATAGATTTCTAGTTGCCAACAAGACTCTTAGAACTTAAAACTGGACACCAAGTTCTGTTATGTCCAACTGGAATGTAAACACAGTGTTTAGGAGTGCAGAAGATTATGGCTTAGGTGAATAATTGAGTGATTACAGAAATGTTTGACTTGTGTGGAGATTTGTATGTGCTAATACAATATATGGAGTATATTTGCTCTGTACTTTGATTAGATACACTGAAGCACTGAATGTTCCTCTTTAGTGACTCAAACTACATTTTTCTTACATCTGTTGCCTTATGTTTGTATTTGTGCTTGTCTCGAGATATCTTTTTCATTCACTAAGGAAATAGTTCTTAATGTTCTCAATACCATTGAACTTTGCCTACTGACTTACAGTGAAGACGGTCAGTTGTATGTCACTGAATAACAGCTGAATGGGTCTGTTCTGCAAAATCCTTGTGTGCTGTAACAAAAGCAAGATTCATTCCCGAGTATTTATCATTCTTTTTCAGTGAAATAATACTGATTGGCTTATACACTAAAGAGTAAAGGAAAAACCTTTGAACTGCTTGAAGTTTCCTTCAAATGAATTATTTAACAACTCAGGGTTTAGTTAAGGTGATACAATTATTTCTGTTCCAGTAAGTTACTATCTGAGCTGTACTGACTGACCACGTGCATGTTCATAATGGCATTAAAAAGCAAAGTTTAAAGACTTGGTAGGCCTCTCAAACAGTTTAAGCAAATGAGCATTATTTTGCATCATTCCAGATCAAGAGTGAGCACACGGTCTGGTGCTGCTTTTCCAAGGAAGGGACAGGAACTTGTGAAACACTCAGAACTAGATGCCTGATGTTTGCCTGACAGAACACTAAAAATATTGAAAAGAATCACAGAATTCACCAAGTCACAGATGTTTCAGAAGTCGTGTATCTAATTGCCATTGATTTTTTAAGATCCAGGCTGCTGTCTGTTCTTCCTGCCTATAGATCTGCCAGCTCAGACTTGAGTCAGTTTTCTAGGGAATAGACATCAGGTAAGAAATTTCAGTGTGTCTAGTAAATTGTTTTCTTGACATGATCTAACAGATGATATCTGTGACACTTGGTGATGTTAAACACATACAGCAAAAAAGCCTAAATCACATTTCAGTAAATTTCTAAGAAGACCATTTACAAAAACAAACTCTAGGCATATTTCAGTATTAGCTACAAAGGGCTGCATTTTACAGATCACTATTCCGTTTCAGTGTTTGTTTCTTTTACAGTTTGCTTTTACCATCGCACTGTTCCAAAAAACAAACCAACCCAGAAACTATAAACTTGAAGCCTCCCCTAAATCTGTGGCTGTTTTGATAATGTGCACCAGAGGATTTGTTGAGGGAGGGGAAAAAAAAATATCTACATTCTCAGGAAAAGACTTGAATGATTTGTGATTCTGTTCTATTTCAGTGTTGTGACAACTACATTAACATAAGACAGTATTGTGCTCTAAGTATGTAGTCCATTCTGTTTCATGGGGAGACTGAAACTACGTTCCTATTTCTCTCATTACACTGCTTTGAGAGAAACTACGCCTCACTACTATAATGTACTCATCTACTTATATACAAGATGCACAGGAATGAGATTGTCATTAAGTGGTTTAGAACAGTACTTCTTTTTTCTTTTTTTTTCTAAATTATTATAAGGCCTTAGGCATCAATGCATCTGGGTTACAAACATTCTCTCAAAAATGCTGTCAGATTTCCTGTAATTTATGTTCTTATATTTATGTATATTTGTTAAAACTGTAAAAAAAAAAAAAGAAAAGAAAAAAAAAACATGTTTAATATGTATGTGGCTCAAAACTATTTGTGGCTAGCTGATTCCTACTGTTCGCATGTATATCACCAGGATATGTAACTCTTCTATTCCAAGTGTATACAGATTGTGTATATAGGATATAAATAATATTAAAAAGTGGGGGGGGGGGGGGGGAAGAGGGTTTGCACATTCTGCCTGTTAGACAGTTCCTGCGGATACTGTTGTAGGAACATCTTGAATAACGATATAAAACTGTGTATAATATACAGTGATACAAGAACCCAGGAGGTTGGAATTAACTGACACATGTGTAATGAACAACATCAGAAGGATTTTTATCAAGGGAGGCTTTTTATTCCTAAAATCCGTAACCAAGAGTTACCCAAAGGTTTGCAACACCATAAAGGAGACACACAGCGATCCAATCCAAGTGAGCTTAAATACGTGACAGGAATTCTTTGAGTCGTTTCAAATGTATCTGAATGTATTGATGAAATTGACACTCGTCAACAGGTTAAAGGTTTGTGCAATGTCCAAAAGCAGAATGTGAATAATGCAGTTGAAGATTTCATCGCTCGCAGTATAAAGTTTTACTTAATACAGGAAAAGTAAAGCTAGAAATGCTTTTCCTTTTTAAGCCTGCAAATTTTCTAATTACAGTGGATCTTTGGTTGGGATCATGTTTAAAAAAAGAAAAAAAAAAAAGGACAAAAAAAAGAAAGGAAGCTTTCCACAAAGGCCAGTATTTATCACTGACCTTTTCAGAACACACTGGTGCTTTCATCAGGGGTATTATTATTGTTGCTACAACTGAATTGCCAAACTCTCGTCTTAGTTTTTGGAGCAAAGTTTCATATTCTAACAGTCATAATAGCTACTGATTTTTTTTTTTTTTAATTATGTTAGTATGACTGTTAGTTTTTATTATTTGGCTGTTTAAAGCCAAATTCAGCTATTTAATTATGATTTAATGGGCAATGTTGAAAAATGTACAGTGTATTGTGTGCTTACTTGTCCACTTCTATGGAGCATAGCTTTCATATTTTTTTCAAATGCTGTGCTGTAAAATATTGTCATTGCTACTTATGTGGTACAGTGTAGTTTTTTCCTTTCATTTAAATAAAAGCATGGCACCAAAAATACTTTTTTAATATTGGTTTCTTGCTTACATTTAAACATCAACTACTGTTCTATGATTCTATGGTAAGTTCATAATAATGTTTAAATCTTGTTTCTTTTTGTATTTTAGCCACATAGGTATTGTAGGAAAAGATGGACCTTTTTCATTCCTACTTTTGTTACGCATTGTTGAACATCAGAAAGCTAGACTACATGTAAAAGTATCAGAGGGAGGCTATTGAAGAATTAGGCTTCGCCTCTCGTTCTTGAGGACAACATGGTGTTACCCTGTTCTCTTCAGAAGTGAGTTTCACAAGCACAAGTCAGCTGGTCAGCTCCTGTACTCCCCTTAGCTGCCACTGCTCCAAAACCACAGCATCTTACTGCTCAGTGAAACAGGACTGCTTCCGAAGGCAAGGTTTGCAAGGAGAAGTCTAATCTTCCTCTAGATGAGCTCATAAATAGTGCTAATAACTTGTTAGCAGTACTATCTTGAACAAAAATAGGATCAAAATATAAGGTTGTAAATCATCAATTTTTTGCAGTCCAAATCATGGCTTTTGGGAAGTTTTGTGTTGTCCCACTGGGTTTCAGAGCAAGGGCAAGGACTAGCTGAAAAGGGACATGACATCACTGCACTGTGAACAGGCTGGCTGAATTGTTGGGATTACTCACACAGATGGAGAATCTACATTTCAGAGCTATTCAGAGGGCAGCTTCAAGAATACAGGACAGCTGATAGTATGGCTTTCAGATCTGCATTGAAAATGAATATGAGTGAAAGTGAATAACCTTCCCTCCTCTCCTCAAAACTGCTTATTTTTCAGCTCAGTCGGTTCCCTGTGAGGCACCACAGACAGGCTGACACAAGCAAGGGATTACATTGGAACACTAACACCCCGCTGCACCCAGTAATGCTATTTTTTCAGGGGCAAGCCCAGCTCAAATTTTTAATCTAAACCCCAGCCTTTCTACAGACAGACTGTAGAACAGACTTCCCTTTCTCTGTCCTTTGCAAGTAACAACGTTCTTGAGAAACTTCAGATCACACCCTGGTTAATTTGACCAAAAGTGGCCACGCAGTGTCTGAATTTGTACAGAATTTGTGAATCACAGTTTGCACCGCTGTGAGATCCAGCCCAGAGAGCTGGTATCAGCAACTGCAGAATAATCTTCTCGGTTACACTTGCACCTTGCAAAGTTCGGAGCGTTCGCCACACAATGGTGGTGTCAAAACCAGCTTTTCTTTCTCAAATCCAGCTGTACTCATCAGGTATAGATGTCAGATATGTTTGGGTTTTTTTTTTTTTCAAACAATTAATAAAGAAAGACACAGCTTTATAAGAGCTAAACTTTAAATTACTTCTGTCTTTTCATATAGCAAATTAGCATTCTTTTTCTACCTTGTTACTAATTTAATGAGCTGAAGAAGCAGTTTGAAGAATTGTGGCTATAAAGATCTCTCTTAACAGCCACAGCCCTTTGTATCTGCTTTTATGAAACCCGCACAAAATACCATATTGCAGATCTAGATGGCAAGGAAAAAGGGTCTGCACTTTTAACGTGTACAGCATCTTTGCTCATTTATTCAAACAAATGGTTTTAAAGGCAAACTGTTCCATTTGGGAACAGAGATGTGAAGTATGTTTGTGACAGATAAATGCATACCTGCTTCTAGACTTAACTTGCTTTCACACAGGTGTAAAAAGAAATACTTTATTAGACAACCACAGCAAAGAGTTCAATATGGTAATGAAGTTACTAGAGTATTTTTCCTTTGAGCAAGAAGGAAAAAGCAGCCACCTTGGCTGATTTACACTCGTCACTCCTGGTCTTTGTAAGAGGAAGGGAAGCAATATACAACACGCACATCTGAGAGAGCTTATTAAACCAGGCTTTTTTATTAAAATTCTGAATTCGAGGATAATACTGATGGAAACTACACAGCACTGCCTCTGGTCACAAAAGCTAATACCCACCACGATTTCAGGAAAGGACGCGAACCAGAAAAGTTCAGCATCCCACTGAAAAATGTTACTTAAAACTAACTTCAGGCTGTTACCCAACATGATGGTCAACTGGATGTATTAAATACTTAGGAGCAATTAAATTACCAGTTGACAAATGGGTCAAGCAAGTTAGTGATAAGAACTTTTTCATGTAAGCTGTGTCTTAGTTTTCATTTAATGGTACGTGAACGTTACGGAGGCACAAAAAGTAATACATATACTCATTATTATGTCACTGTTGAACTGTAAATGGAGCTGTGCAGAAAGACTAAAAGCTAATATGAAGTTTTCCATGGAGGCTGCTCTGTCTTATCCTTTCTACATCATCGCTGATCTGAATATCTGCATTACAAGCCTTGGCAAGGCCCCACAAGCCTGCAATTATGTAAATTACCTGAAGCCAGATTATATTTTGGCTCAGTAATTTTCTTGTTCAAGCTGCCTGAAACTGAAGCTATGATGGTGATGTCAAACTACTCTCCTATAGATTATGCAAGAATTTTGCTAAATTGTTACCCCAAAGTTCTGGAAATGAGTTCTTGAAGTGAGTGAAAACTGTTCCCAGATGTTCAGTATTAAGCAGGGGCTGTTTTCTTCTGCAGCTTTTTACAAGACCATAGAAACATAAAGAGTTCAACAGCTCTGTTACAACTGCAAATCAGAGGATCGGCCTATTTTTATGATGCCAATGCAAAGATGCTTTGCACAAACTGCTGGACTCCCCTGGCAGATCTTCTGTAAGGTTAGCACTGGGGAATCACTCCCAGAACATATCCAGCCCTGCTGGTGCTGTCTGTGGCCACCTGCAGCAGCAGTAAAATAGATGCATAATTACTGTTTTCCCTTCTGAAGTATTCCAAGAACAGGCTGCAGTGCCCTGTCTGGTCACTAAGCAATGCAAAACTCCTCCTTTGCTGATCCTGATTTTCAAGCTTTCTAAACCCCACACCCAACAGCTTTGCTATTCATGGGAGTTACCCTGGCAATAATTACTAGGGAGTTCAAAGCAAGCTCACGCCATCCCAAAGATATCTTTCTGTACCCGAGTAAAAAGTTATAAATGACCAGAGAAGAGGGTCTTCCACCTGCCCTTTTCCAACAGGATGCTCCTATGTATCCAGATACTGAAGAGCAGTATCACTGCCCTCCAAAGCAGGTGCATCAACTACTGACACCTCTTCTTCCGTACCTCTTCCTGAGGACGTGTACTTGGTTCTTGAAATCTCTTTCCAGACAACAGAAATTGGTTACTTCCTTGTGAAAGGCCCAACATTCTGAGCAGGAGACAGAACCATTTTAAATCCAAGATTTCGGGCCTGTAACTGGGCAGAAGTTTACCCTTCTTTCATCCCAAAGCTCTTCCCCTTCCAGAGACAGCGTCTCACAGATTTAATCTCTGATGAAAACAAAGCTATTGCACAAAAGGCAGGTACGCCCTTGTGAAATCAAGATTAAATTTAAAAGCAGATGTGTGTTTCTTGTAGATTAAACAAAGTTTGAAATAGACTTTTCTTATACAAGTGTATGTTCAGCAGAGTTATACATACACCTTTGTTTAGACAACTAAATCAAAGTCACCTTGTTTTTTCCCTCTGGTCTCTCATCTCTATAATAACCAGAGGTATTAGGAAACAAGTTTCCATTCTATAATTACATTTTCTGTTAATCACTGCCTCCAAAGGCAACTAAGCAACGAGTGATGATTTTGTAAGTAAATTGAAAGATTTGGTGCTTCGTTGGTAAATCGAACTTCCAGGGATGCAATGCTGGGCCTTGAGTGTTGCAGAAGGAACCATCAAGTTGTGTATTTCTGCTCGTCCCTGGCAGTCAGGAACATTCCTCACCAGGTGGCCTTTGGGATGTCGCTCTTGTGTTCCCTTTTCAGAAATAAGAGTGAAAGAGAATAATGTGATGATTCCCCTCTGCCCTTCAGCTCATCCTCAGTGAACAGTCTGCAAGCAGACCCAAACACCCTGAGGTTCTTCACCATTTTTAACCATCAGTTTGACAGAGAATCCAGTTCAGCTTTAATTAAACTGCTGACAACCTTCTCGGGACCTCTGATACGTGTCACACGTGCACACCAGTGTAACTTAAAGGAAAAATGTAAAAATCACATCTCTGCTCCGTCCTGTGTCAGCAAACAGCCTCTGTCTCCATTTTGCCAAGGCCTGCCAATGCACTGCTGCATACGCACGAAGGTTTTGTGCAAGTGCTTTAGTAGCATTTTAATGTCATCTTCTGTATCTCTTCTCGCAGCTATGTAACACAGAAAAAAAGCTTACTAGCCGTTCACCGTGATGGTACTTGGATGCTGTAATTTTCTAACAGTCGCAAAAATGCATTAAATGTGACCAAATGTTAAATTATAAATACGTCTTCATAAAATGTGTGACATGCATACATATGATTTGTGGAGGTGTTCGTCATTCAACAGCCTCCAGAAGCAGAGGAGAGCAAAAACACACCCAAATAAACCACCCCAGGCTGGCCTGAAACGTAACGAAAGGTGTTGCCGACAAAGCGTTAAGCCTCTGGGAGAAGGAAACAGGGCCGTGGCAGAGCACGACGGCAAATGCTCATCAGAAGTAGCCCTTGCTCTGTGCTTATGATGTAAATTTCGGGGGGGGGTGTATCTCAGGAAGCCTTTGGAGTGCACCTCGCGGCTCGGTGACCGTTCCCCCGCCGCGGGGCCGCGCGGGTGGCCGGGCCGGGCCGGCCCTTTGTGTGGGAGCACAGACCCCGGCAGCCACACCGAGCCGCCAGCTGCTGCCCTCCCCTGGCCGGGACGGGCGCGGAGCCGCCGCGGCGCGTGGCGGCAGCCGCTGTCAGCGCTTGCCCGCCGCCGCTCCCCGAGCTGCCGCT
>WBNH01010566.1:49226-71988 GCA_013401255.1 Urocolius indicus | reverse complement strand
TGCCGTGCGGGGCGGTGCGGTGCCGTGCGGGGCGGTGCGGGGCCGTGCCGTGCCGTGCGGTACCCACCGGCGGAGCATCGCCGCGGCTGCCGGGGACGCCCGCCCGGCCCTTTGTTGTGTGTGGCATCGGCGGCGGCCCCGGCCCCGGGCGGGCGCGGGTTGTGCCGTGTGTCCGGGCCGGCTCAAAGCAGCGCCGGCTCCGCCGCGGCCCTGTGTGTGCTGCTGGCGCTGGGCTGGCATTCCTGAAATGCTAATTGGGGCTGTGTAATTAAGCAGTCGCCTGGATCCCGTCCCCGGCAGAGGTGGGTGTCGTGGGGAATCGCGCATGAAGAGGGAAAAACAATAATCGGAGCGAGTGTTGGGTTTGGGTTTGTTCAGTCACAACGCATCCAGTTCACTCCAACAGGGAGGTATCGCGTAGTTTAATGTCACCTTTTTGGCGCTGGTGATGCGGAACGCTCTGAGTAACGAGTGTGCATGTTGTAACAAGGACTGACGAATGCCCAGAGCTGTGCCAGTCACCTTTAAAGCGTGGTGAGATGATGAGGATTACTGTGGTGGCTCCAAAGCAACAGCTGATCTAAGCAGGGGGAAAAAAAACGGTTTACTAGAGGGCAAGCCAGTGAAGAATCTGTGTGAGGAAGAAAAGGCTGGCATGTAAGAGGATAGTTATTTGCTGTGTATTGGAGCAGAAAAGGGTTTCCATCATAGACTTCAACTGTATAAAGTTTGGTGGAAGTTTTCTGTTAAGGGCTTAATATGTTCCTTATATTTCATTTGACATATTAATCAGACAGTGTCTTAGGATAAAATCGGTGTTAGTGAGTTGCACTAACTGCTGTGGAAATCAATAGTGATTTAAAAAAAAACTGGCCTGTAGATTATTTTTATTGTAATTTTTTTGTATAGGAGAACTGGAAGATGATTGAGGGCACATCAGAAACAGAGCAACTGGGTGCTGACTGGACCCCAAGTGCCCCGTGGGGTCTGTGTAGATGGAACTCCAGAGTGACCTCTGGGCAGGCCCAAGAGGTGTATGGAAGTGACTGTGGGATGAATTAAAAGGCGAAATATCTTAGTGCAAAACAAACAGCTTTGAAAATACGTATTATTTCCTCACATCCAGTTTTCCTGTGACATAGCTCATCAAGATGCTGAGGTTACGGATACGCACTGCAGCTCTCACTGAAGTCAGCGAACCAAGACTTGTGATTAGGCATCTCTTCTTCCTTTAGATGTATCACCCTCTCAGTGACCTCTGATCACTTCATATGTGAACTATAATATTCCTTCTCAATATTTCTGAGTACTCGGATATTTTATATTCCTTGCCCAGCTTTGCATGTTGTTTATTGTTGACGAGTGGTCTATTTCAGATGATAAATAACATCAGAATAAAACTTGGTTTGCAATTCCGCTATTTACTTGTTTTCCAGAATATTAAACCGTGGATGTGTGTGCATTTTAAATTTCTCCTGCAGGAGCTAACTTAAGTACTATTTAGACACTATTTTGAGACACTTCTCATTCACAATCATTTTATATGCATAAGTGTGTATATATATATATTTTACAAGAAATGTATTCTGTGCTTATAGCAGCATGAGAGGATTGTTGTTTGCATCTTCTTAGAACGTGAGTGAGCAGATTTAATAAGAGTGAAACCTTTCTCTGGAGAATTTAGGAGGAGGTAGTCCATATTCCAAAGAGCTTGTTTAAAGGACATCATGTCTGTTGAAGCTACAGGAAAAAAAAATACGTGCCAGGTTTGTGGCAAGAAGTTGTAGGGTTTTTTCTTGATGTAGATTTCTTGAGAGGAGAAAAAAATTAAATACAGGACTAGGGAAAGATGATAAGGAGGAGTGGTCAGGAGAAATAAGGGAAGAGGACAAGTGTGGAAAAGCTCTGTTTGGAAAAGACCAGGTAAGATGAAAGGGTTGTAGCAAAAACCTGGTTGGTGTAAAGCACCTGAAACGTTAAGCTCCAATACTTTCATTTATACCTCCAGCTAATGCTGGTGCTTCACTCATTCTTCAGTATTAGTGCTTGAGCTGATCAGATTGTGACATCATGTGCCATATGTGCTGGCAGAAAGCAATATACAAAGATGCAGCTTGAGCTCTAAGCTTCAGTTTCCTGCTGTTCTTTGCTTTTTAGTATTATTGGTTTTATTCATACATGCACACCTCCCCCTCTGCATGTCAGAGAACATGATATCTCTCAGGGGGGTGATGGGTAAGCCTATGTATATTTATAATGTCATGATATTACAGTGCTGCTTATTGTTTTGACAGCATGATGCTTATAAGAGAAGTCTGAGCTCATCAGCCTAAAAAAAACATCAATTACATGAAAATCTTACCTAGTAGGTTGAGTGATCTTTCTTCTAGCAATGGTAGTGTTCTGACAGCAAACGCACACTAAATACTTCCATAATAATGTTTGAGCCTATCAATGTACATCGGCTCTGATGAAGAAGTCTGGTATCTAGACTATGTTTGGGTATTATGTTTTTCTTAACAGGACATCAGGAGGGCTGTTACTATTCCCCATATCAAATATGGAGGATGCTGGTCACATTTTACCCTAATTTATATGGGCAATATAACTAACATAAATAAAGTGAAGTGTTAGAATTGGCAAAGCCTTTATGTTCAAGTCAAACCAGTGGAAAATGGAAGACAACTTACTGCAGATGCTGGATTTTACTTAACGTTGTTGTACTCTTGAGCAAGGTTCTGAGTATTATGCTCTTTTTTCCGTCTGTAGTATGGATAATGTATAAATAATGAATGTTAAGATAGGTTTGAAGCTGTGCAGGGTGGCTTCCTGTTTAGGCTTGAGTCCAGTAGATGAGTTGAAAGGAAAGCTGGGCTTGGTGTTCCTTTCTTCAAAGGAAGTCTCAGTCTGAATTTTTCTAGCAGTTTTCTGAGGGGGAATCTCAATACAGCTTTGCCCAAATTTGTCTTTTGGCAAGGAAGTTAATTTAATTTATATAAAAACCAGCAGTGCTGTAAAACATAATAAAAGGGAAATGCAGATGTATTAGGTGAGGGTGGAAGTTAAGATATTAATACCAAACTGCTGGGTAAACATGTGTTGATTTTTTTTGTTGTTATCATTTTTACATTTTCCCTTCAGTGGGTAAGAGTAGGCTTGAATTTTTCACTGGGACCAAGAATCTATATCCATTTGCCAAAAGGGGAAGTTGAAACAGTGCTAGAACATAAGGAAAAAGCATCTTCCCAAAAGTTCTGGTGTTAGGCTTGTGTGTATCTCTGCCTTCTGCAAGCCAGGTTGAAATTCTTTCCTTTTACTCTGCTAGCTGAGAGTGGGCAAGTGGTCCCTGGGTGTGTCTTTCATGAGACCCGTCAGAATATTCTGTGCTTGCAGTCTTCTGAAGTTAGGCTGTTTCATCTGTCACAATTAGGTCTCTGATGTTCCAAATAAACTGCTGCTATAATCAGATGCTTTCCTAGTCAGATGTCCTGGAAAAAAAAAAAATCCTACTTGGATAAAAGTTGATGTACAAGTGTGAGGAGGATGGAAGACTTGTGAGGTTTCACTGGAGTTATTTGTCTCTCCCTCTCTTTCCTGGTAAATAATTGATTTCTTGTTAATACTTTAGGGATGTCTGATTTGCATAATTAAAACTTACTGTATCAGTTTGTTGATTTGTTACTGCCAGTTTCTGTGCAGCTCTCCTCATATGAGGTAGATGAGTAGCTTATGGACTCCAGTTTTCCACAGCCGTGGTATCTGGAGGCCTTGTCACCTCTTCAGCCTGTCTGGGGAGCTGCACTACCCACAGCTGGTTGTCTCTCAGCATTGTGGTTGCTAG
This sequence comes from Urocolius indicus, assembly GCA_013401255.1. NCBI lineage: Eukaryota > Metazoa > Chordata > Aves > Coliiformes > Coliidae > Urocolius > Urocolius indicus. Next base: position 68,147 of record WBNH01010566.1, on the reverse strand, counting down.
ATTGCTCCATAAATAAATGATTGCCTGAGAGAATTAAGAAAAATTTGTTTCCCCTTTTAAACTAAAAGGAGGAGCAGCTTGGGTAACAGCTATTGTTATGAACATCTTGCTCTATAAGGTCATCTCCCTGTAGTCACTTCTGTTGTGACAGTTGTTCCACTGTCTCTCCTTGTTCCTGGGGATAGAGCCTCCTGATGATGGTTCATCACTGATACTGGCTGCTTCTGTGTTTTTTGGTGCACACTCATAGTCTATTTAAGTCAAGTTAAGACTTTGCTATTGCAAGAAAGACAAGCTCTGTGAGGGCCTCGTGTGTGAAATGGATAAATGTTTAACTTGCGCTTGGATCAGAGGAGTGGCCTGGCTAGCGATACATCTCCATTGTGGGTGCCATGGAGTGGCTGAGTGCAGAGGTGAAAGAGGGTCTGCCCCCTTCTGTGGTAACACAGCCTTAAATTGAGGTTTTCCTGATGTGAAATCGCACTCTTGTAGCCACGAGCTCTTTTTTTTTGAAGAGCTCCTCGTGAGACAACGCTACGTGGCTTCCCTATGTTACAGGGTTTCTCACATCCAACTGGGGAGCAGCAGCTTGGCTTAGCCAGGAGCACAGGTTATTTTAGGTTTCCTGAGAGAAGTACATGCTACAACTCTCGTATCCTTGCAGGAATTGTGTTGCGAAGGAGCTTGGATGTTGTATCCATGGGAGCTTTAAACAAGCTGTCTGCTGGCAGCCAGGGCCTTGGCCTGTCACTGCCCCAGCTGCATTTTGCTTCTGCAGGCTGGAGAGCTTGTGGGACCGCTGAGCCTCCTCAGCACGTGAGCTGGTGAACACAAGTGAGGAGTGCTAAGGAAGGACCAGGACACACAGCTGGAGGGGACCGGGTAAATGGGAGAAGGGGACTCTGGCTGTCAGCTAACTGGCTTAGGCCACCTTGGCTTTACAGCTTGAAATTGTTTACCAGGGGTATAGACAGTGTTGTGGTTTAACCTCACACAGCAGCTGGGCAGCTGCTTGCTTATCCCATCCTTGTTCCCTCTGGTGGGATGGGAAGGACAACTGGGGAAAAAGTAAAGCTTGTAGGTTGAGATAAGTATCGTTTACTGACTGAAATGAACTCAAGTAACGATACGTAGTAATAATAGCAATGATGAGCAATATATCAGAGAGAGAGAAATAAAACCCAAGGATGGAAAAATCCCAGAAAACCAGAACCAAGTGATGCCCAGTGCAGTTGCTAACCACTTGGTGAGCAAGGCCTGAGCAGCATCTGCCCTTCCCCACCAGTCCCCCCCAGTTTATGTACTGGCCATGATGTTCTGTGGTCTGGAATAGCGCTTTGGCTGGTTCACATCAGCTCTCCTGGCCATGCTCCCTCTCAGCCTCTTGTGTGCTTCCAGCCCACTCGCTAGCAGGGCCGAGTGAGGAGCAGAAAAGACCTTGACACTGTGCAATTGCAAAAACACTACTGGGTTATCTACGTTCTTTGCAGCATAAAGTCAAAACACGGCCCTGTACCAGGTACTAGGAGGAATATTAACTCTATCCCAGACAAAACCAGGGCAACAAAAACAGGTGTCCTTGTGAAGGAAGAATGAAACCCCTCCAGCTTAATTGTTATACATGACTTTAAAAATGAAGTAGGGGGAAACTGCACTTTCATTGTTCCATGCTTTTTGTACGTGATAGAAACACAGAAGTTTATATGTAATGTCTGATGCAGATTTCACTGTTAAGTCTTTGTTGTGACTTCATAATCAGCCTCTTAAAATAAATGTCCTAACCATGTCTAATTTTTGCAGTTCTGTAATACTTTGTCCTATAAAACTGTATTTCTATTCTTTTAGTAGCCAGCATCTGGTAACCAAGCGTAAAACAAGACACTGATCATGGCTGAAATTCTCTCTGCCCTTTTAGGCTGCCATCATGACGGCTGAAGAGACCGTGAATGTTAAAGAAGCTGAAATAATTAAACTAATACTAGACTTTCTGAACTCGAGGAAACTTCATATCAGCATGCTGGCACTTGAGAAAGAAAGTGGAGTCATTAATGGCTTGTTTTCAGATGACATGCTTTTTCTAAGGTAGGACTTATTTGCCTGGTATTTAAATATCAAATGTATGAAAACTTACCACAGCTGCAATCCACTAAACAGGATCCTGGTTCTGTGGTCCAGCTCTGCATTGTATACCAGCTCTGAAGTTAATGACATCCTTCTTGTGAGCCACCTGAAGTAGCTGACTGACTAGGTGTCATCAGCATAGGTTGAGTTAGGATTTTTGTTTCCTTGTTCATTCATTTTAACTTGCTTGTTTTTCTGGCATGGTAACAAATTAAAACAGGAAGGGGTCTTACGAAGTGTCAGTGCAGGGTAAGCTGGGGAAAGCGCATGAGCAGGAATAGGATGGGAGAGCAAGATCTTGTGACATCAGGGATCTGTAATTATCTACTTACGGCGTCACTTGAAACTGAATATGTAGTTTATTGACTTTTAAAATAAATAAAATGCTTAGACAATATTCTAGTGCTAAGATCTGGGATGAGTGGAGTGATTTCCAAAGCTTTTACCTGAAAATATTACCCACTTTTCAAAATCCTACCTAGATTTCTGTTTAACAGTATGAAAGGGATCTCTGCTGTTATCCAGGCAGGAGAATTGGCATGGTTTACCATTCGGGTATTACCCTCAGAGTTGTTCAAAGGAGTCACTCTAGATGCATCCTAGTTTCTTAGTGTTACTGTTTCCTATTTCATGCCAAACGTACTTAATAACTTTGTAGAAACATGAAAAGAAAATTATCCATCTGTCCTTAAAACATGTTATCACTGAACAGGATTTCTCACCTGGTTTCCCTTTGATTAAAATTATGGATGTTGGAATAAAATGAAAGAAGATTTAGATTAAAGTTATGAATCCAATTTGTTTGTTTCATTCTTAGCTTAGAGAATTCATCTAAAGAGAAACCTCTTCCTTGTAGATCCTGGCCTTTTGCAGAGAGCTGTGTGTGTTATGAGGGTATGACTGTGCAGTCAGTCTACTCCGCTGGTCTCAGAGTTGGAGCTCTTGTGCTGCCATAGCTCCTGCAAAGCTATTCCTCTTATATTCTCAATATAAGGTGGGGGCAGGAAGCACACAGGTCCCATAAAATAAACCCAACAGTATTTATACAATTAAAATCAAGTCATTGTTAAGCTTGCTTTCATTCTTCAGGATGTATTCATTGAATCAATATGGTTTTTTGTACTCTTCAAGTAAGTTTTTTAACTGAAACATTGCAGGTAAAGCTGGAGACAGATGCCTTTAAAAGTAATTAATACTTGTTCTTCCTGTATGCAGCTATTTTTACAAAACATTGAGAAAGAACTTGGATTTTACTCTTATTACTACTCACGTCAGTCACCTTGGCATCTGTGCGGTGTTAGCTTTTCAAAGCAGGTTGATCTCCTGTTGCGTATTTAAATGACTGTTGTGTACTGAAGTGAGATCCTTCCTGAGAAAGAAGGAGGATGTTCTTGTCCAGTGAAGTTAAAGGAGTGACTCTTTCTTTTACTAGGCAGCTGATTCTTGATGGTCAGTGGGATGAAGTTCTTCAGTTCATTCAGCCTCTTGAATGTATGGAAAAATTCGACAAGAAAAGGTAAAATAGGTTGTATGTTTGAAATGTGGGAAATACCTGAGTTTAAGTAAGTACTGTGTATGAAAGGAGTAGTCGTAAGCTTTTTCACCTTAGTTTTTTCAGTTTTTCTAACCTGCCTACAGTTCCTAAAGTGTGTGCATGTGGTTTTTAACTTAAACTAAGAAAAATAAATGCATGCAATCTGTACTGAGTTTTCATTTGGCATACACTTTAGGGGTATGGAGCATGGTGTGCTGTCCTTTTACAGTTAGCTGCTCTAACGTATTTCTGTTGATGAAATTAGTATGATTGCTGTAACTTTTATTAGCCTTCTAGTACTTTTAATGTAATAATTCTGAAAAGAATAGTTGAAAAAGACATTTCCTGTTAAAAAGTAATTTTAAGGTTACCGATTTGTTAGAATGTGAGATCAAGGTTCCTTGTCATTGCAGTTTCTTTGTCTAACTCAAAAACTTGCTGTAAAGCACCCTGCTTGCCTCTAAAAGAACATTTAGCTGCTGGACCAAGATGTCTAGTGTTTCACTTCTCACCTGCAGATTTCGTTACATTATAATGAAGCAGAAGTTTTTGGAAGCCTTATGTGTCAACAACGCGATGTCAGCAGCAGACGAGCCTCAGCATGTAAGAATTGTCCCTGGATTGGTAACTTTTTGGCTGTCAGGAAACTCTTCAGATACACTGATTAATAGCAGAGCAGAAGCTTCCAGCACTGAATACACAAATTTTAGCTGTTACCAAATAGTTTGATAACCAATGAGAAAAACAATTGGTATTCTTTTGAAATGAATGTGTCTCCCAGGTCCCAAATAGAATCGTGTACTCAAGGGTTGCTGGAAACTTCATGAACTCAGATTTGCAATATGTTCAGAGACAGGAACTCAAACTGGCATAACCAGTGTGCAGATTGTGACATGAATTATAGGTTTTGATATATGTGATAATACAGGAATACTAAATTTCTAACACACAAAATAGATTTAAGAGTTCCAGTAGTTTTAAAACAATTTATTTGATTTTTCAAACTGAATTGACTTCAGGTCTCTGTCCCTTTACACATCTGTTGTACTGCAGTACAACATACACGGACATTGTGCTCCTCTTGACAGGGTAGAGAAAGCTAGGAGTCAGTCTGTCTTTGCAGTAGTCAAGGGAAAGTGTAGTGTTGCTTTAATCACTCAATCTGTCTGCTGTTCCCAGAGAGCAGCAGAGAGAAAAAACGATTTATGTCCTTAATTTTTGTTTTGAACGTTACCAAAAGTGATGGTGTACTGCTGATGAGAGGCTGCTGTATTGAGCAGATGCTAGTAATGTGGATAAGTGGGGGGTTTTAGTCTTCTTAAAATCTTTGCAACTCAAATTGCCAAGTTACATGTATTTCGCATGGTTCTTGGCTTTTAGCTGTCAGCAAGCTTTGTGCTAAAGCCCTCTGTTCGCTTGGAGGTCTTCTGAGAACTTCTGTAACATTTTTGATTGAGGAACAGAAAATTTCAATGTAAAAGCCAACTCAAAGATGCTAGTCACTGGAAACCAGAGAAAACTTTAAGCCTTTTATAGCTTATGCCAGTAGCTTTTCACAGAAATAAAAAAGGCAGAAAACAGGTCAGTTGGCTTTGAGAATGGGAGCGACCTTCTGTGCTACAATTCTATTAAAGCTGTTTAGCTACAGATCTAAAGCTTCAGGCCTATCAAACCTGCAGTGCCATGAAAAAGTTCCAGAGATCTGTAGAAGCAGGGGATTTTAGGAAGTCAAAACATCCAGGAACTGAGCCTTGTTGTGACTATATTTACATCAGCAATTCCAAACCCTGTTATATGCTGTTTTAACTAAGATACAAATAGTAATAGTAAGGAATGACAGCAGAGACATTGTGCTGCTGCCTGTTCTTCTTCAACTAAACTTATTGTGAAAACACTTGTGCCACAAACCACTCTGTTGGTATTTCTGTAGCTGGAATTTACAATGCGCGAGGCTGTACAGTGCCTCCATGCCTTGGAAGAATATTGTCCCTCTAAGGAAGACTACAGTAAACTCTGCTTGCTCCTCACGCTGCCTCGCTTGACCAATCACGCCGAGTTCAAGGACTGGAACCCCAGCACCGCACGGGTCCACTGCTTTGAGGAAGCCTGTGTCATGGTGGCAGAGTTCATTCCTGCCGACAGGAAACTGAGCGAGGCAGGCTTCAAAGCAAGCAGCAATCGTTTATTTCAGCTTGTCATGAAGGGGTTGCTTTATGAGTGCTGCGTGGAGTTCTGTCAGAGTAAAGCAACGGGAGAAGAAATCACAGAGAGTGAAGTGTTGCTGGGCATTGATCTCTTGTGTGGCAACGGCTGCGATGACTTGGACCTCAGCTTATTATCCTGGCTGCAGAATCTGCCAGCCACTGTTTTCTCTTGTGCTTTCGAACAAAAGATGCTTAATATTCACGTTGATAAACTCCTCAAGCCTACAAAAGCTGCGTATGCTGATCTGTTGACACCTCTTATCAGCAAGCTTTCCCCTTACCCGTCATCCCCCATGCGACGGCCTCAGTCGGCAGACGCCTACATGACCCGCTCCTTAAACCCGGCCTTGGATGGGCTGTCCTGCGGGTTGACGAGCCACGACAAGCGAGTCACGGACCTGGGCACCAAAACCTCGCCCATGTCACACTCCTTTGCCAATTTCCATTACCCAGGAGTACAGAACCTCAGCCGAAGTCTCATGCTGGAGAACACAGAGTGTCACAGCATCTTTGAGGAGTCACCCGAGCGGTGAGTGAGACTGTAGCTTCATTTTTTTACCTTGGTTTCTGTTGCACTTTCATTGCACTGTAACTTTGAGTATAGTTGTAACAGTGAGATGTAATTTCATTGTTGAAGTTCTCATGGTAATTAAAGCTCAATGTGCAAAGTATTTCTTCCTTATGCCTTTATGATCGAAGTAGATTTTCATATTTGGTCTTGAGCCTTATGGATTCAATCTGGACTCTCTAAAGCTGAAGCCCTAGCTCAGAGCCACAGATCTGCTCCCATTATGTAATAGATTCTAGCTAAGACTTATGTTCAGTATTACTGAAGTCTTTCATTCCAGATGAATACATGGAGACAGTGGAACAGCTGTAATACTAATAACTTCTTTCAATTCAGTGTAGACTGTAAAAGTGACTTCTCTCCTTCCTCAAGCACTAAAGCCTGTATGAAAACTTTGTGCTATTTACTTTAAGGGAAAAGTCCTGTTATAAAGGAGAAATGGTACTTATCATCATGTTTTTGCTTGGCCTTTACTTTGATCAGCCCTTCTACCCCTTTCTAAATGAATACATACTTTATATATATATATATATATGTGTGTGTGTGTGCAAATATTGTTATATATAATAGTATATTTTTTATATATCTATCTATATATCAATGAATACATATATATATGATTCTCGGGAAAAGAGCTGAGAGATGTTTTTTGGCTCTTGAGAGAACCAGGCGGGTAAGTAGCACTGCACTTGGGCACCTTGGCCAGCAGAGGACACTTAGAGCTGTGATGTTCAATCCTGTCTCCAGTTGGCTACCTTAGTTTTGCCCTAAAGCAATACTCTGGGTCTTGTGTTAAGAGATGGAGCAGCTGTAACTAAGCTCAACAAAATGTAAACAGACATCATCATCCTGATGTCACTTCACCAAGGAGAAGGAAAATGTTTACAGTAATGTATGCTTTAATACATTATCATAATGCTGATCTTGAAAGGAGCTATTCTGTTTGATTCTCAATGGTTTTACCAGTGTTTTCACACCTGGAGTTTGTCTTTTGGAATTATCCCTTGTGTTAGTTTTTAACATTGTACCTCATGAAGGTACTAATGAATTGTGAGTCCTCTAATTGTACTGATCTGTATGCACAGACCTTAACATTTGTGCATGTAGCCCCAGGTCCGTTGTTGAAAGTGAAAGAGCTTTTTGTTTCCCTTTTCAATATTAGTGTAGAAAATTCTGCCCAGGTAGAATTATCTTGTGGGCTAAATCAAGTGGTAAATTGTTGCAGTTCTTTGTGTAGGTATTTTGAAGTTTGTAGTTCTTAACATGCTTTTTTCTTTAATGAGTGCATCTCTTGATGTTGGAACTAGTGTAAAGGGCCAGACCTGGAGTTTTCAAGAAGGCATTAAATTTTACAGAAAAAAATATCCAACGTTAGATGGTGTCCAAGTAAAATGGCAATATTTGCAAGGATGGAAGCTGAGCTTTATGTAAATTATTTTGTGTAAATCTGGCCCTTGCATCCTCTTGCACGTGGCAGAAATACAGTATTTCTTCTATAGGTTATGTTCAGGAAGCAACTACTTGGCTTTTAGTCACCTGCTTTACTGTTGTTGTTACACACAATTACCCAAAAAGTTTAAAGTAATTTCTTAAAGAGCTTTGCTGCAAGTCACTGAATAAAGAGGACTTGAAGCTGAAATTTCCATGCGGAAATATTTCCATCAGAAAAGCAAAACTGATACAAACCTTTTCCTCTGTAGCACTTTCTGTAATGTCCAAGCTGAAGGATGTTAAACATAGTTTAAATTTTGATTGGTAGTTGTAATGAAAATAACGTCTTGTGGAAGACACATAGTGTATGTGATCCATTCCGTGCATATAACTGCTTTGGAAATAGGGAATCTCGAACACCTTGCTAGCTAAAGACTATGTAATTCAAGTGTAGGGATAGAAATGTGGCATTCGCATATCCCACGGTGGTAAGGCTTTGTGCAGAGTGTGTGCACCAAGCGTGCTGAATGTCTGTGCTTTGTGTGGTTGGGGATTTTGTTTTGTTTGGCGTAACCCATTAAAAGTTGTGTGTTTTTCCTAAGCCGTTTCTTCTGTTTTATGTAGCTTAAGTAGCTTGCATGTTTGTGTTATCAGGTTTTGCTCTAGAATGTTATGTTTCTCTACTTACCAAGGCATTTTCTATGCTTAGTTTTTCTCAATGGAGCTTCTCTTCTTTTCCATGTTGCTGCAAGCAGTGATACTCCCGTGGAGCCGCAGCATCCCATCGGCAGTGAGGCTTTGTGCCAGAGTTCAGTTCCAGAGAATGAACCAGTTACTGGAGCACAGAGTCAGGGATCAGCCAAACAAGAGAAAAATGAGGTAGTGGTAGTTTGTTTAAAAATAATGAGCTGTGTTCTGATCACGTCATAATGAGAACTTCATGCATGACAATAGGTTGCTTTGAGTCTTGTTTTATTATAATGGAAATACCATCTTGCATCTTTTGTAAGAAACTACTCTTTTTCCATTGTATAAAGTTCTGCTGCCATTTGAGTCTGTAATGCAGCTGATAAACATGCCTTCTCGTGTCAGCAGTGTTGCTAAACTGTTCTGTATATCCTAAAAAAACCACAAAGCAAAAAAGGCTTTGCAGTACTCAAAGCCAGCAATGTTAGATTGAAATGATGCTTAAAGGATCCTCCTAGTGTTTTAGCAGGACTGTGGCATGTAGCCTGCAATTGGTGGTGTTAACACCAAGTTACGTGGGTCATCTTGTGTCATTTTCTGTCTGGAACACTGAGAAGTTAACATTGGATCATTCCCTATTCAGAATCCAATAGCATAACCTTCTTCTGGATTCATCTTTGAAGGCTTGTGCCTCGACTGTCTTTTTTATTCTTCCTTCTTTTGAACAGCGATATGGGGAAAGTGGAAAAAATAGCTCAGTAGGAAACAATGGAACAGTTACCTGTTCTGGTCTTTTTCCACAGTTGTAAATGTCTGTGTCTGTCTCTTTTTTTTTTTGTTTTGCAGCAATGCAAAACCAGTGTGCAGTCTGCTTTGTTTGCAGACTCCAGCTTGATTTTCTTAAGTAAACTTTGTCTTGGCTTATGGCATCTATATGGTATTGAAAACCAGTCTGGTCTTGACAGGGCTGTATTCTCGTAGACTCTGGATACTTCAGTGAGGCAACAGGGCCTGTGGGAGGATTAACAGCGTCCTCCAGACCTGAGGACTTCACTCCCCTCAAGGACTTTAAGCTATTTCTCTGCTGCAGCAGCGTTTTCTGTGCACAGTGGGAAGAAGGGGAGGGAGGAAAGAACTTGGCTATGTGTATAACGGAGCAGTCTTCAAAGGCAAAACAACAGACACAAAATATATAGGAGAGGATGAAGACTGGGGATGCTGTGCTGTAGGTGAAGATGTTGCACAGACTATTATACATAAGTAGAAAAGAATGTAGTACCCAGTCTCATTTCACCTTGTTTTGTTTCCCACGGCACAGTGGTACATGTGTATACCTGCACAAGTGAGGAGTTCATCTCTTTCTTCTCATAGCTTTATCTTTTTGCATCATTCTTGGAGGGGTTGAGTTAGAAGCCAGAGCTACTGTTGTTGTTATTACAAAACAGATCATAATACTAATAGCAATGAAAAGGAATATAACAACAAAAAAAGAAGAGATAAATAAAACCCAAGGGAAAAAAAGCAAGTGATGCTCAGTGCAGTTGCTCACCACCTGCTGACTGCTGCCCAGTGGTGATCCACCAGCTCCCCCAGTCCTATGGGATGTCCTATGATATAGCTGTCTTGGCCGTGCTCCCTCCCTTCACCTTCTCCTCAGTGCACGAGCATGGGAAACAGAAAAGTCCTTCACTTGTAAGCACTACTTAGCAACAACTAGAACATCACTGTGTTACCAACATTACTGTCCCACTAAATACAAAACATAACCCTGTACCAGCTACTGGGGAGAAAATGACCGTAGCCAGAAGCAGGGCAAAGTTAAATATGACAGTGAAGTATTCCGATTTTCATCAGTAATTCTCATTCCTTTTTAGCTTCGGGATTCAACAGAGCAGTTTCAGGAATATTACAGACAAAGGCTACGTTACCAGCAGCACCTAGAGCAGAAAGAGCAGCAACGACAGCTGTACCAGCAGATGTTGTTGGAAGGAGGGGTAAATCAGGAAGATGGAGCTGACCAGCAACAGAATCTTACCGAACAGTTTCTTAACAGGTTGGGGAGTTTTGTTGATTCTCCCTCCACCCACTCCCACCCTTCCTAAAGTTCTCATAATAACATGGTTTGGTGGTTTTTTTTGTCTTTTTTTCCCCTTGTCATTTGCTATTAGATCTATCCAGAAACTGGGAGAGTTGAATATAGGTATGGACAGTCTTGGAAATGACGTACAGACACTTAGCCAGCAATGTAACGGGAGCAAAGGGAATGCATCTGCCAGTTCAGCAAGTAACTTCACATTACCATCTTCAGATGCTAGTCAGAGGGTAACAGCTGATAGCCAAAATGTGAATACAAGCACTCCTCAGAAGCGTGGGTCAGCTAACCAGATACCCTTTCCTGAAGAGTCACCGGTACGGGGGAGTCAAACGTAAGTTACTTGAGACTCTTTAAGACTGGAAATTTCCTCTGTTAGTACTGTGGGAGTAATTGTTTGTGTTGGTATTTATCAATGTCATCGAATGGGGGTATTTAGCTCATGATCAGGGTTCTCTCCATATATATGTAGGGGTTGTAATATCCCCTTTTTTCTGATAGCACACATGACAGTAGTTATTTGTTGGGGTTTACATTTTATGCTTGTTTTTTTAATTTCAGACCTTTTTATTTAACCTTATATGCATAGTTCTTGTTTATTTTGTGTTCAAAGAAGTTCCTGAAAGCTTTTTTATCAAATGCAAATTAGATGGAGAGAGAAGAAGGGCAGAGTGGGAGCTGGGTTTCTTCTTTTAACTGAAAGTAATGCTGACCTGAAAGCAACATCCGCTTTTCCACATACGTGTGTGTCCATATATATGTTATGGAATGAAAACAAGCAGTTTTAATTTGCATGCAAGTGATCATTGCAACCTGGAGTTGCTGCAAAAACAGCATCCTTGTAAACCCCTTGTAAAGCCCCTTGCTTTATGGTAAGCAGTCAGGCACACTAACACTTGTCCACGCTCATTAGTGCTGAGAGTGACTGAAATGGCAACTCGAGTCCAAAAAATACTTACAAACAAATCTGTCCCTGTTCTTGGCTTTTTTTTTTTTCCTGTCTTGTGAATTTAAACCCTGCACCAAATCAAAACAGTGTTCCAGAACATGCTGCCAGTCAGCCACAGTTGGAAGAGTCCTCGGGGAATTTAAGTAGGACAAGAGGTGACGAGGTGAGTTCTCTCATTGTCCTGTACGATCTGTGTTTTTGCAAGATTCAGTATTGAATCCTGAGTCTGTGACAGCCTCTCATGGTTAATAGAAATTTAGAATGAACTTTGGTTGATGCAGTACCTACAGAATCACAGAACCCTTGAGATTTGAAGGGACATCTGAAGACTGAGCCCAAGCCCACTGCTCAGAGAAGGATCAATGAGAGCAGGTTTCCTGGGGCTGAGTTTGCTTGGGTTTTGAGTATCGCTGAGGACAGAGACTCCACAACCAACGTGGACAACCTGTTCCCATGTCTGACCACCCTCATAGTGTTTCCAAAAACAATTCAGTTTGTGTCCATTGCCCCTTGTCCTTTCACTGGATCGTGTTCCATGTTCCTCCTTCCATCTGCTGTTTGTTTACACTGACATGTCCACTCTCACTCCAAAAAGCTCTTCTAGTCTCAGGGTCAAACAGCCCCAGCTCTCTCAGCTTCTCCTTGTACAACAAAGGTTCCAATAGGATGTCTTCTACAGCCATTGTTTTGTGTTTTCCAGGTTGAAACTTTGGTTGTTGGACTCCAGTCATTATGGGCTGACTGTAGGGAAATAACTGCAATAAGTATATTCCCCAGTTTCTGCATCAGATCAATGGAAGTCTAAACTTGAGAAAGGTGGTGATGAGGTGTCAGGAGGATGGATGTACTGAAGCTTAGCGTAACTTAATGATAACTTTGTGTTACGGGGTGAAAAGCTGATTCTTATGTTTAGCATTATAATGAGTTTATAAACTGTCTGATTTGGACTGTTGCCAGTAAAAATGCAGCTTTGTTCCCCTTGCAAGTCTCACACAGATCAAATGTGTTTGCCCAGAAATAAACAGTAATATCGTGTGTCTGAAATAGGCTGTTGTGAAGAACAAAAGCTGTTGGAAGCCTGGGGGGAGAATGAGAAATGTTAATGTTAGCTGTCAGAGTGAGTTGAAAGGAAGAACTTTTTGAAGTAGGCTTGTCCTTGACCTGGAGTAGCAGTTTTAGAAAGCTACCATTGGAACAGTTGAACCTGGTGCTGCTTTTTAGTAATACTTCAGTAAAACAGTTTCACGTGACTCTGTGAGACAGCCACATCCACTTCTGAATGTTCAGTTTCATGCTGAAGAACCTAATTGTGCTGTTACCCTTCTTCACAGGATGACAAATCAAAGAAGCAGTTCATTTGCATTAATACTCTCGAAGACACACAAGCTGTCAGAGCTGTAGCCTTTCATCCCAGTGGGAGTTTATATGCTGTTGGCTCCAACTCTAAAACTTTGAGAGTTTGTGCCTATCCAGAAGTAATTGACCCAAGGTAAGAAAGCTTGTATAATCACATCTTTCTCTGTATCGTAGCACCTTTTTCCTGTAGCTATTTTATATATCTGTATGTACATTTCATACCCCTATTTTGTTGTCATAAATAGCACAGTGCTCTCCTTACAAACCTCAACTGCCAGATACAAATAAAGACTACTGAGGAGTTGTGGGCTACTTTTTTTGTTCTATTCCATTACTGGCAAGATGCATTGCCACAATACCACAGCTTTCCTTTGCTAACGGTGCTGGTTTTGTCTTTATAGATGCAGGATCTGGGTAAGTTCTTTTTGTGTGTCCAGTCACAATTACAAGGGAAAGATGAGGGGGAAAACTGAAAAATGGGATGCAAAAGATGCTTTTTGGTTTCTCTTAGATCACTTGTATGTTTCGATGCAAACAGTCGTGTATTTCATATTACACAAAATAACAGTGTTTTCACTTAAGAAGCCATTCTTTTCCTTGCCAATAACAGGAAATTGGATCGTTTTCTTGTTCTTTGTGGTTTTTTTTTTCCAGTGCTTATAATGCTCCTAAACAACCTGTAGTCCGCTTCAAAAGGAACAAGCATCATAAAGGATCCATCTACTGTGTAGCCTGGAGTCCCTGTGGGCAGCTGTTAGCTACTGGCTCTAATGATAAATATGTGAAAGTGCTGCCTTTTAATGCAGAAACTTGTAATGCAACAGGTATTGTTCATGGATTTAGTTTAAAGAATTTCTTTTCAATTATTTGCCTGATTTCTTTGACCATGTAGTTCATAGGAGGGGTTCGTTTTTATTCTAACACTGAGAGTAACTTCATCTCTTTTCCCTTTTGCCATCCCTGTAGTCTCTGTGGGGTTGGGGATTATCTTCTGGGTTTGGTTTGGTTCTCTGTTTGTTGGCGTTTTGGCTTTGTGTTGCAAGAGCCTCTGACACTGTGCTGTCTTACGGTACATTCATTTCTGCTCCCCACCCCCACCACCCCCTGCCAACAACCACATGTTCTCACCCAGCTCTAGTTCTTGGTTGTCACTAGTAACTTTTATTTCCACTTGCAAGTTCCCTTTTGCTTGCCTAATTCTGTCATCTTCTCCTCCACCTTAGAAGTCTAAGGCTTCTCTTGCAGCAAAAAATGCTCCTTTCCTTGCCTAACCCTTCTGATCAATACCTTGGCTATGGCTCTTCTTTTTTCTGTTTTGAACTAAGACTACCTTGTCTTTTGTGTTCTCAGTGATCCTGGTACAGAAAGCCTTGTTAGTTTACCACAGTTTACGTCAAGAAATTGATGTGCTTTAATGAACCTTGGGCTGGAATTGGCTGTGGAGATGGTCTGTGAACATTTTGCAAAGCTTTAAGAGCTATGAGAAGCTCAAGCAACGCTCAGAATTAAGATTCTTAGAGACTTTTATTTGAACTCTAGTAGCTGAACTCACGTGCTCTATGAGAATGGCACAACAATGTTTATAATTGGTAGCATACCCCTCCTTGCCTAAAATCTGCTGCGTTATCCCTGTAGCTGCTTTAAGACTGGCAGCAGCAACAGTGGGGGAACGAGGTATGTGTGCATCATTTTGTTTCCTTGACTTTTACATGCCTTTAGGACCAGATCTGGAGTTCAGCATGCACGATGGGACAATCCGAGACCTTGCTTTTATGGAAGGCCCAGAAAGTGGTGGTGCTATTCTAATAAGCGCTGGAGCAGGGGACTGCAATATTTACACAACAGACTGCCAGCGAGGTCAAGGCCTGCATGCCCTCAGTGGCCACACCGGTGTGTATCTTGGTACTTCTCTCACACTTCGAGTCTGTAATGTATTCAGATCGGTTTGTTGGGTCTCTTGTGGCTTTTTCTTCCTAGCAAGACTTTTTGTTTTTCTCTCCAGATTGCCCTGGAGGTATTTTGAGGGGAGGTGGGGGAGGGTTTTGTTTTGAAACGTGTTGTCTGTTAATGGAATGGAGAGTGCATGCTTGGTTCCAGAGGAGATGCAAAGCTGGGTAGTGCCTTACACTGTTGGCGTTTTGGGTCATGCAGCATGCAGGTTTTCCATAGGACGGGTCAGTCTCTGAATGCAGAAACAGCTTCAGAACTGTGGCGTCTCATGATTCGATTCAACCCAATAATGACATCGCCTTGCTCACAGGTCATATTTTAGCACTTTATACATGGACTGGCTGGATGATTGCATCTGGATCCCAGGACAAGACTGTGAGATTCTGGGACCTGAGAGTGCCAAGCTGTGTCCGTGTTGTGGGAACAACGTTTCATGGAACAGGTGAGGCTTGCGGCCGTGCTGCTCAGCATTCTTGCACACAAATGTTTTCTAAAGATGGCTGAGCAGTACAGAGTGACTGCAAAGGTTTGGGGGGGGGTTTTGCATCACGGAAGGGAGGCTTGGCTTTCAAAGAAAGAAGTTGTGAGGAATCTTTAGGGGTTTTATTAAAGTAACTTTTCCTTTCAAAAGCTGGCTGGCTTTCGCCTTTCAAACAGA
This sequence comes from Urocolius indicus, assembly GCA_013401255.1. Lineage (NCBI taxonomy): Eukaryota > Metazoa > Chordata > Aves > Coliiformes > Coliidae > Urocolius > Urocolius indicus. The sequence continues at coordinate 52,597 of WBNH01010566.1, read as the reverse complement.
CACTTCCAAGTACGTTAAAACAAAACAAGACACAAGGTAACTGTTTCAGAATGGGGGAAAGGAGCAGCCGTTGTTGCAAGTCATCAACATACTGTATAGAAATCTTCAAAAGGCTTCTTAAGAACCACTTGGGTTGGGATGTGCTTCTCAGTCTTTTGGGGCAGGTGCAATACATGGGAGTTGGTGGGAAGGGGTGGATTCTCGGCATTATTCTGTATTATTTCATCACAAGGTCATTTTTCTCATGGAGTTTTAATAGTGGCCTTTCTGCCAGCATGACCAATGGCTTCAGGGTCTTAAGTGCTTGAACATTTACTTCTAAGATACCAGTAGCTGGGTGTCTTCACCTGAAATGTGTGGCCAGTGTTTGGTGTTTTCATACAGTGGATTAAACAGTGTATCGTTGCCGTTGGCTGTTTGCACAAACATGCATCAGTATCACGTGTGCTGGTGTGTTTTTCTGCTGCAGGCAGTGCTGTGGCCTCGGTGGCCGTGGATCCCAGCGGGCGGCTCCTGGCCACGGGGCAGGAGGACTCCAGCTGCATGCTGTACGACATCCGAGGCGGGCGGATGGTGCAGAGCTACCACCCCCACACCAGCGACGTCCGCTCTGTCCGCTTCTCCCCAGGGGCACACTACTTGCTCACAGGATCCTATGATATGAAAATCAAGGTGACAGATTTGCAAGGTAACTGTGCTACAAAGGGCTCTAGGTTAACTTTCAGTTGGATGCTTTCAGTGTTGAAGTCGTAAGAGAACTCGGTTCCAAGAGCAAGTTTTAGCTTCTAAGAGGGACAGGAAATGGTGGAGCTTGGAAGGGTTTGAGATGGGAACGGACACAATCCCATTTATGTACAATTGGCTGTTTGTGTTGGTGAGAATCCAGGCAATGAAGTAAATCTTGTTTTGGGGGGAGAGTCTGGTTATGATACAAGAACTAATTAGCAGCGTTGCCTGATGAGGTGGCTGTTGCCTTCTGGCAGCGTCATTAAACTGACCCTTTCATAAAAAGAGAAAATATAATAACTGGTATGTTTATTGGGAATAAAGAAGAAGATAACGTACTGGGTTTAGCTAATGGACTTGATGGTCTTTGACCATTGATGTCACATTTGGACCACATTGTGTAAAACCTGTGAATACCTGTATTAAAAGTTACCATATGTCCAGTAATGCCTGGAAACCCAATCACTGGGGCCTTGTGTTACGCTTTTTGTGTGTGAGAGTGGTCAAGTATGTTTCATAAGGTGAAATAGGTAGGTAAGCTTTACTGAACAAACAGAAAGAAACACACACAAAACAAAACCCAAGCGGTGGGATTAAATGTTCATGAAATGACTAACTGATCTCTGTTCCTCTGCCATAGGGGACCTCACGAAGCAGCTTCCTCTTATGGTGGTGGGAGAGCACAAGGACAAAGTTATTCAGTGCAGATGGCATACACAAGATCTTTCCTTCTTGTCATCTTCTGCAGACAGAACTGTAACCCTTTGGACTTACAACGGCTAGAGTGCAAACCAAGGCAACCTATGCAGCTAAAGCACAGAGACCTGAGACTACAGAACTCTGAAAACCCAGTAATAATAATACTAAGGCATTGAGGGAGCAGCAGTTGAGCAGGAGAGAGTGTTACCAAGCGGAGGGGCACGTGTCACAGATGTTTCTGGTTTCTAGGAGGTCTTGGTGTTTTTAGTATATTCTTTTGCAGTGCTTTCAGTCTTCCATGTGAACTCATGCTGCTGTGACCTGTTGTAGTCCTGTTGCCAAAGTCCATGAGGAGAACTCTGACATTGTTGATGTGCACTCCCAAGTACCATGAATGACGTGTTTACAGTTTGGTATTAATTGCATTCCGTGGTCTTTGCCTTGATGAGAATTTTATAGAGAACCTTCAGTTGAGCAACACTTTAATCAAGTCTGTATGTAACTAGTTACACACACACACACACACACAAGTTAAATGACTTCCACTGTTTTTTCAGAGTTATTGCATTCATCACTTCTCAACAAGAAGCCAAACTTTGTAACATCTCCACACTTTCAACTTTTTTAGTAATACTGAACTGCAAAGGAGCCTCGGCAGTAACCACAGCTTGATTATGGTCCATTAGATAGCGTGAGGTTTCTTTCCTTTCATCTAAACTGGGGGAAATGTTGTTGTTTTTACTACATGGTGTTGTTTTGAACAAGGAAACATGTTGGAGGAGAGAAAAGTAAAATATTGATTTCTTTTTCTTTCGTGATTTTTCTTTTCCTGCAGCAACATGATATTTTACTGCTTGAATGCAACAGAATACCTCTGTGTATAATGTACTGTAGGAAAGAGTGGATTGGCAGCAGTTGTCACAGTGAGCTTAACGGCTATCAGTTTTTCAAGCGAAAGGGATACCATTAATGCTGTAATAGAAACCAGCATGGCTTAAAATGCTGTGTCTGCATGGTAACTTAAGAATTGTTTAAATCCCCAGGTCAGGAGCTTACCTGCATTTTATTTCTTGCACTGTTCATGTAAGGGGAATTGCAGTTTTATTTCTACAGAACTTTAGATCCCAATGTTTATGTATTGTTATATTTTCATATTGTACAGGTCCTTTTCCTTTTTAAAATGAGAAACCTTCACCTTTAGGTTATTTATTTATTTGAGCTGCGGTTGAGTTTTGGATTCTTTTGGTTACTGAATTCGATGTGCACTGTAGCAAGCGTTTTTAACTATCGTATCCAAGTGGAAAGGTAACTATAGAAGTGTATCTGTGCTATAATCTCAATAAAGACCTCCAACACCCCTGCTGCTCTCGTCTCTTAGTTTGGGTTCTTGGGTTATAGTTCCTCAATGCAACTCTGTTGTAGGCCTAGAGCTATAAACGTCACTTCCCTCTGCCTGACGTTGCACTGCAGGGAACAATAAAGACGGCAGCCCCGAGCTCACAGCCTGGTTATTGTTTTCGTACTTGCCACAGCGGGTAATGTCCTAAATGCTGCTTTGGAGGAAAACGCAGGACTTGTCCCTGTTCTGTTCCTCGGGGTCCCCATCTCTGCTCAAAGGTGGCAGCCTGTTTTCAGCTAATCCTCCCCCTCTTTGAGTACCAGTGTTTCCCTGGAGAGGGTGTAGTTCTGCATCCCGCTGCTGGGAGTTTGTGCCGCAGGTCTGGGGCAGCTCCCGCGCTTTGGCTGTGTGTGCCGAAGGGAAGGCGTTCCTGTCCGGCTGCCTCCGACGGTACAGACACAAGGAATGTAAACAAAATCATCCCTGTACAAGGCGAGCAAGGGCAGGGGCGGTGCCGTGCCGTGCCGTGCCGCCCCGTGCCGTGCCGTGCCGCCCCGTGCCGTGCCGCGCCGTGCCGTGCCGTGCCGTGCCGTGCCGCGCCGAGCCG
>WBNH01010566.1:13300-47466 GCA_013401255.1 Urocolius indicus | reverse complement strand
CCCTTTATTTTGTGCAAGAGCATTTTGAAAGCCTGGGGTGTTCTGTAGTGCCGGGCATCAGAGTTCTCTGAAGGAAAACCAGAACAGGGACTGAGTGCTGTACTGTTGAAAATCCATGAACAGGGGGGAGATGAAACATGAGAAGCTGGTTGTAACAAGTTGATTCCTCCGAGTTGTGTGGTATGAGTGGACTCTACCCATACCATGGGCTGCATGTTGTTTATCCGGTGCATAGGTGCATCCGTGGCACTGTGAGCTGTTTGGTTGTACAGACGCCCTTGATTTCTTTCACTCTTCAGCTTCCACGTTTGCTTTTGCAGTCTGGAGTAACAGAGCCTAGTTTTCTGAAGCTTAAAAGATGCAAAGCACATTATTTCTGTCCATGAGGTTCTTCCTCAGCCTCCACCTGCCCGCCGGGTGGTCATTAGCGCTCCTGATACTCAGCAGCAAGCTTTGGAGTCTTGAAACTTAGTGCTCAAGTGCTTCAGCTTTTATTTTAAAGGATTGGTTTTACTGTTGCCTCCCCATAAAATAAAACAACATCTTAAAGGAGAAAAAGGACTGCTTTGAGTAAATCCATCTCGTCAGGATTTCTTTGCTGCTCTGCAGTGAGAGATTTTAGGCAGGCAAGCTGCGTGGGCCACGTGAGTCCCCAAAAGCAAAGCTCCTATCAGCATGAGTTCAGTCGTTTGTGGGACGCTGCACTTCCTTTTGGAGGCTTTACCTGACGTGCATACCTGGCTGTGGAGAAGAAACGCTGCTAAAACCTAAGTCTGAACAATTAACAGAAAAATAAAGGGATGTTTCAGAGCAAAGAGGGAACACGAGAAAGGAAAGGCCTGCAACCCAGAACAGGGGGTTGTGTTTGCTTTCCGTCTGGCTGGCGGCCTGGCCAGATGGATTGGGAATGTGTCTGGTGGAAAACTTGCCCCTTTGCCTGCTGAGTCAGTTTTTAGCCAGTCTGACTCTCATCTGACGCTCTGTGTGGTCCTTCACACTCAGAGGAGGGGAAAGGGCAGGTGGGGGAGGACAGAGTAAGACCTCACCCTTGGAAGGCAGCATGTGTTTAGATAGAGGCAGCTGGGGCATTGGGAGAGACCAACACTCCCACTGTTAGCTCTTTTGCTCCTTTTAAGGTGAGGTGACTGTGGAAGTGTAACATGACATATTGATTGAAGTCTTTGTTTCTAAAAAGAGGTGTTTTTCTTATGTAATTTTAGGTAAACTATCATACCTCTGAGGATAAGACCACGGATACAGTCAGTACTGAACCCTTATCAAGCTGTTCCAGAGAAGTAGATTCCTTGCAACGGAAGGTTTGTTATGGAACTTGAGAACGTTTTGTGGCCTTTTGTAGTCTGTGCTTCCCGGTGATGCTTTTCTGGATGGTATAGAACAGGTGAATCGCTGATACAATGGGACAGACTGTGCATTGTGGAGGGGAAACCTCTTTGTTAGGAGCAGAGGCTGGAAGTGGAGCTGTGTGCCGCTGTTGGGTGTCAGCAGCTGGAACACGTGGTGTTGATGTCACCTGTGCTGCCAGAAGCTGAGAGGTCTGAGCTGTCACTTTCAAGCTGTTCAGTTCTGTTGGATTTTGAGGGTGGGTTGTAGACACAGGGAGTGTATTTGTGGCTGACTGTGATGTTCAGTGCTGCAGCTCTCAAGCTGCTGCCTCAGAGATCAGGATACAACATTTCTTTGTTGGTTGAGTTACTTTGTATCTTTTACAGTTCTCTTTTTTTCCTGATACCAACCTAAAACTGAAGGACAACCAGATGTTTATATTTTTCTGGTGTTACCGAGATCAGTATTCAATCCATATTGTTGGCAGTTGTGGAGCGTCCAGTGCTGGCCGCTCCCCTGGAAAGCAATACCTTCAGCTACTGCATATGCTTTATACCTGGCAAACTAACCACGGGGTTATTGCTGAACCAAAGCAATGTGCCTCTGCCAATCCCAAACTTCATGTGTTGGTAGGGTTGTTTGTTTTGAGCACGAGGTGACCAGTGTCTGTGCGTTGCAGGTTGCAGAGTGTGAGCAGAGGAGCGCCAGGTCACGCGAGAGCCGCAGCTTTTACATCTTTAAGAGATACCTGAATAAAATCTTAAATGAAGCTGGGAAACTTGGCCTTGTAAGTGTCTGAACAGCCTGTCGTGATTAAGTGGAGCTGATGTTACTACTTGGTGTGTTTTCTTCAGTGTTATCACATAGTGGGTAATTATTCTGACATGCTTAAAGTAATTTCAATGAAAGGAAGGGAATTGCAAAGGGCAGGAGCACACAGGAGGACGTGCGTGCAGTCAGTGGTGTTTGCCCGGGAGGAGCTGTTGCTGGTTGATCTGTAAAGCCTCCAAAGGAAGACTCTGTGAATTCAGAGCATGTGTTTGAATGTCTGTTGCTGGGCTGCAGCTGTAGCAATACCCTGGCCAGTTCATGTTAATGGTTGTTGATTTTAAACAAACAGTTTCTTTCCTTGCAGACCGTTTAGACCTTTTGACTCTGCCACCTTACCTGTCTAGGAACAGTAGCTTCTTTGGGTTTGCACGTAAAAGTCACCTTATTGATTTATTAGATTGTCTTCAGAGATAACTTCTTTTATTCAGAGGCAGAGGAATAACTTATTAACAATAAGCAAAATCCACGTTTAACAAAGAACGTTACACTTAGCAACGTTCCAGTTCTTACCTCAGTCAGTTGCCCAGCCACGACTGGGGCACACACAGGGCATTCCTCATTACTGTTGATGAGAAGTGGTTCTGAGAGTTTAATAACAGGTCAGATAACTCCTTTTATTTTTTTAGGTTTTTGCTGTAGAATCAAGAGTACAAAGCAGTTGAGTTTGTGATTTATGTAGTTCAGAAGAATGAATCACAGCACGCTCCCTGTCCCATGTCCATCCTGCAGCCTGCTTCAGAAAGGTGCTGGTACACAAACAGGGTGTATAGTCAGGGATCCAGTATTTCCAGTGTACTTCTGTTTCCAGATAAACAGCTTTTAACCATTGTTTTGCTTTGCTTTTAATTCAGCCTGAGGAAGATGTGGGCCAGGTCCATTACGATGCTGAGATCATCCTTACCAAACAGACCTATTTGGAGATCCTCAGGTTTCTCAGGGAAGAAACTTGGCAGTCAGGTGCTGTGGATGATGCGCTTAGTGACATTTTGATCAATTTCAAGCACCATGATTATAAAGCTTGGCACTGGAGATTTGAAGACACGTTTGGGATTGATCTATATAATATGTTTCTGGTAAGAGAGATAGAATTGGTGTTTTCTCCATTTCCTTTGTGCAAGTCTAGTCAACGAGTACTGCCACTGTACCTCCATGCCCAGAGCAACTCTCTCCATCATGCTTACGATCAGACACTCTTTGTTTCATGGTTGCTGTAGGCAGAGGTGGAGATACATGTACACTGAGAGCTGGAGTACATTGATACTGTCAAGTATATGATGGAGGTCTCACAGGTCAGGGGGTGAATTCTGTGGAATGGGCAGAAGGGGAGCACAGCTGTGTGAAGGTGCCACATTCTCTAGGACACAACTACACAGTGCTGAGCTGAGGATCTCTGATAAGCTGAAGCTCTCTCAGTAAGTCTTTACAAGTCAGAATATACTAACATTTTACCCCGACGTGATCTTGAAAGCAGCCTGCCTAGTTCTGAAGGCATGGCATGGAAGCCTAATGGAAAAAGCAAGCTGTCAGCAGCATAACCTCACTGCAGGCATCCTCGGATGGAAAGAGACTGGGAAGTGCTCCTCCGAGGTCTTGCTGCTGTTACCCAAACCTGTCTCTTAAGCAGACTGCAGGAGCTGGCAGCAGTGGTGCTGTGGTTCCTGCCAGGCACGTGCTGCTTTCAGCACAGAATTAACACCAGCTTTATAATTTTCAAGTATAGTAGATAACATGATAAATATCATCAGACAGAAACTGGCTACTTGCACCATAAGGCTGTGGCAGGAATGAATCCCATGAAACTCTTTGGCCTTGTACTGCTGCAGATAGGCTGTGTAAGACAGGAAGGATTCTCTCCACTGTTGTGTGCAAACGATGCCAGTGAAAACAGAAGTTTGAGGTTGCTGCCTGTGTGCTGGCAGCGAGCTTGGGAAAGGCCACATCTGCATCATCGTGTTGTCCTCTTTTCTCTTTTCTGTTTCAGATCCTCTTGTGCCTAGTGTGCATTGTCATGGTAATAGCTACGGAGCTCTGGACACGGATTCACTGGTTTGTTCAGCTCAAACGTGTGCTGTTAATAAGCTTTCTCATCAGTTTTGCATGGAATTGGCTTTACCTGTATAAGGTAAGTTGTTCTGACATCTTAATGGCTTTTAGGCTTTACATTTTACAGAGGGACTTAAGGTTGTTTAGTTCCTTGAGCAATAATTGCCTGCAAAGTAAATCAAGGGACGACTGTTTCATCTTGCACATTGATGGGTGTATTGGGCTTAAAGAGCAGAAGAAACCCTGCCAGCTTTTATCCTGCCACAAAGGTGCACAAAACGCATGAAGCAGTACAACTGTCATTTCATTGTGTGGGGCAAGGAAGATGTGAGCTGTACCTCAAGCAGCCTGGGAGAAAAGTCTCATGGAAATGTACTGTGGGGAGCTTTCCCTTTCTGAAGATTCCTTGTCTGAAACAGTATTTAATGTGTGATAGACCAAAGATAACTGCTTCATTGGTGGTGACACAGCAGGGTGGGATTGGTTTTAATGGGGAAGGATTAATGGTAACCGGTCATAACCAAACCACAGAATCATCAGAATCTGACTGTAGTGTGTCAGACTGGGGAATAGCCCTTTGCCAGTGAGCTGAGGGGCTCAGATTGGGCCACCAGAGAATGTCAGAGTCTTTTCAGCTCATTATTTGACTCCTGTTTGATTATCAGTTGCAAACTGTAAGGCAAAGACTGTAATGAATACAGGTATTTCCTAAGGGGAAGTATGTGAAAAATGAGAGAGAATGTTCTGGTGTTCTGACCAGTAGTTACATGTCAGCTGTCTGCATTTTGAGGAAACAAGGTGGTGTTTTGCCCTGAACTTGCATGTGTTAAGAGTAGTGGAGTTTGCTCTCTCGCTAATTTGGACTCTGTGTGGAGAAGGACTCCAAGCTGGCAGGCTGGGGAGTTTTACCCATTCCCAGGGAGCACTCAGAGCTTTGTCACATTGTTCAGGTAGCAGAGTTTTCTTAATAGTAGGTGGGTGATCAGAGCTGCTGGGAGCAAGCCTGGGCAGCCGAGTCGCTGTGCCCAGCAGCCTGTGGTGTGAGTGTGTGTGTGCTTCTGTTCCCTGCAGTTGGCCTTTGCACAGCATCAGGCAGAAATTGCCAAAATGGGGCAGTTTGACAACGTCTGTGCTGAGAAGTTGGACTGGAGGGGAAGTCTCGTTGGTAAGTACTTGTTTCATTCTTTTATAATCCTGTCTAAGATCCCAACATATTCGGTAATGGTGTCCAAGAGTAAAGTCTCTGTGAGCAGTACATTGGATGTCCTTCAGCAGTACATTGTTCCACTCCACAAGGCTTTATTTTTGAGGACTGTGGAAGGCAGCTGATGACAAAACTTGGAGCATGTTGTGGTGTTACTTCTTTTCCTTATTAATACTTACCCTGTGAGTGTTTTCCCAGCTCCCCACCTCTAGTACCATCCAGTGCCCTTTATTGAAGACAGGAGGGCAGAATTCAAGATCTTGTTTTTCACCTGCCAGGCCTTCAGAAACAGGCTCTGTAACCGCTTACTCCAGTGGTGGTATGTTACAGAGAAAGCTGCATTGTTTTATTAGCTGTTACTTGTTATGCAGTGCTAGAGCAGGTGGATTAATAATGGCAGCTCTTAAGATGTTATAAAATCCATCTGAGCTGTGAGCTAGACCTAGAAGAGTTCCCTTCCAGCTGTAACTGAAACGCTACTTTGTGTCTCACTACCTACCATGTCCTTAAAGAGATTGTGAAGCAGTACAAAGATGCCTGTGCTTTGCCTGCAGAATGGCTCAGAAGTCAATGGACGTTTCAGGATGATCCCTGCCAGAAGTACTATGAAACTCTGTTCGTAAATCCTGTCTTGCTGGTTCCACCCACAAAGGTATATGCCAGGCCTAAAGACCCTCTGTGTGTGTGTGTGTGTGTGTGTGTGTGTTTGTAATCAGTGACAACACTGGGTTTCTATTTCTTTTTTTTCTAGGCATTGGCTATTACTTTCACCAACTTTGTAACTGAGCCTTTGAAGCATGTAGGACAAGGGATTGGTGAATTCATCAAAGCACTTATGAAGGAGATTCCATTTATTCTGCAGATTCCAGTGCTAATTATGATGGCTCTGGCTGTCCTGGTTGGTATATCTGTATCTTATGTTTGTCTTCCATTTAAAACTCAGGGTTTTGGTTAAATACTGAACTTATTTCTACTGCAGGAGTAGTATCTAGTATTCTTTTATCTGTACTGCTGAACAGGTTTCTTAGCAGCAGGTAAGTTTCTTTTGAAACACATTTCTCCCCTACTCCCCAAATGGGATAAAACAACATGAAATTGCTATGACAACTTATTGCAGCCTAGTTCCCTTTTCTTCTTGCTGCCAATACACAGGAATGCATAATTGGCATTTGTACATAAAAGCATTGTTAGCACCTTCAGCATCTTTATTGCAGCACCAAAGATTAACTGTGTCTTCTCTGGCAGTTCTGCAGTCAGACTGCAGAGAGCTTGAATTTTACTGTAGGTGTTCTGATCACCTGAGCTTTTTCTTTTCTTGAGTTTTTCAGGTCTATGACTTTGACTTCTGGATGAAAACCACAAACGTTTGGTATTTTGTTCTTATTTTTCTCTCCCCCAGGCTTTCTTCTATGGTGCAGGATCATCAGTGTCTGTGCTAAGATACTTTTCTTCTGATAAGACATTACATCTTCCTCCAGCAGACAGTCCACGAGAGAAAATAGACTTTGGGCACTATGACAGCAGTGAACCAGAAGCCTACTATTTACAGACACTTCCTCACCTTTACAGAGGCCCTCATGATAGAGGAGACGCTCCTGTGAGACCAGGAAATGGCAGCAGAAGCTGTGAGATGGTGTATCCCAGCGATCAGCCAGATGCGCAAGTAGAAAAGTCTCACAAAGCAGACCCTGCTGTATGTTAGTCCTGGTGCTCTTGGAGCTGGGGTTGAAGTTAATAGGTTTCAATGTCATCTGCTAGGACAATAAGCCTACCCCAAATCAGGGGCAGAGGGGTTAAGGGAGGTACCAGTTCCCTTGCAGCACAGGTGCCTTGGGCAGCTTCTGCCCTGGGAGAATAAGTGTGCAATGGTGAACTGTGGCAGGAATCTACCACATTCCAGCGCTTTCCCATAAACACAGAAAGGAGAGATCAATGCTTAGGTGAGCCTGGGCACTAAGGATTACCCACAGAAGAAAGGTGGGGAGAAACAGCAGTGCTGACTTTTCTGTAAACTCTAGAATATTAAAACCAGACTTGTACTTATTTACCTGTACTGTTTACTTGGGGGAAAAACACCAGTTGTGCTTTGGGGGAGTTGTTCTGCATGATGGCACCTGAATAAAGCAGCAGATGCCATCACTTTGGATTGCTTGATTAATAGCTTATTAATTCTTACAGAATAGATTGCAAGCCGAGTCCACAGCTGGTAGACTAGAAACTCTGACAGCTGAAAGCCTTCCTGAAGATGTACTCAAGCAGCAGAAACAGGAGACGGGCAAAGCCGAGCCAGGGGCTGCAGAAAGGAGTGATCTGAATCAAAACCTGGAGGGCAGAAGCCCTGCAGTAGAACCAGGGGAGGAGAAGAAGACAAGCCATTCACGTGACTCACAGGAGGGAGACTAAGGAAGCCCCCAGCTCTGTGGTGAGTTTTGTCTAATCTTGGGTTGTCACATACTTGCTTGTCCTGCTCTAGTTCTCAAATGGAGGCAAGAGAGCATCAGCTCAAAGGGCTAGGCACAGCTGCAAAGGGGGGGTTTAAGAACTGGAGATGAGTATACATGTTGCTCCTGGACGTTAAAATACCAAGTTGTGTTATCTTACTTTTTGGCCAAAAAATCAGGCTTGTTGGTGTTGCTGTTTGTCTGAAATTGAGTCCTGTAGAAGTTTCAAGTAAAAATGGATATTTTGTGATGAGAAAGCACTGATACTCTGCCATGTGGCAAACATAAACCTAGTCAGGTAGCAGACACGTGGCCTGAAGGAAGTTGCTGATACTCACGTAATTCACCTAAGACTAACTGCAGCTCAACTACAAGTGTCAGAACTGTCTTTAGTTTATATTCTTTAAAATCTGTCTTAAGTAAGTACAAGTGCTGTTTGTCAGTCCAGCTGGATGATTTTCTTCTAGTTGGATCACTCATAAATGAGTGAGAAGCTGATGTTATATCAGATATAGTTTTAAGACCATTCAAAACGGAACAGGGACTAGAAAGTACCAAGTAAAAGTACTGAAGGTCAGCATGGTAAACCAATGGTAATGTGATTTTTGGAACAATATTTTGTCATTTCTCCTTTAAAGAAGCAAGAGGACAGTCTCCCTGGCACTAGAAAGCAATTTTCAGTGCTAAAATGGCTACAAGAGGATTTATAAAGCTTTAGTTGTAAAATAGTTTGAATTATGTGGGTAAGTTTGCTGTAGGTTCTTCTCTAGAGGTATAAAACGTCAATGGAAAAATGACTTCACTTCACTTACAAATACCTGAACTGAACAATTGGCCATCTTTCATGTTAAGATCAGTGGCTTCTAACTCAAGATACCTCCAGGGCAGAACAGCACCTGGCTTTTGGGGCTCCCACTACCAACTTCTGTACAGCTGTCGATGAGGAGTCATAGATCCCAACTGTTCCCCCCCTCGGAGCAAGTCTTGGGCCAGAGCAGAGTAGCAACACACACGTCTTGCCTGTTTGTAACATTTCAACCTGTTACTGCAGGAATTCCCTGACGTCCAGGGTAGAAGGTGCCACGTAGCTGGCCTCTGTGCTTCCCTGGGGCACAGCCAACACTGGCAGCTCCTGCTTAAACACTGCCTCTGGCTGCTGATTGTACAACTGTGCTGAGTAAGGCAGGAAATGCTTAACTATTACTGAAACACACCAGCATGCTTTGAAAAGACTAAGTTTTAAATTAAATATAATCAGACATAGGAGAGGTTTGGGCTTTAAGTTAGTGCAGAAACAAGAGTTTGGCAGAAACAACATACTGGTTACTTCTTTTTTACTGTTTTTAAAAAAAGTATAAAAGAAAACAGAACCTTTTTCCAGGGAGGTTACAAATCAGAGGAAAAAAAATCAAGTTTCCTTTACAAGGAACATACAAATGGAGGCATTGCACTGGATGGAGATGGGAGAATCCACACATCAGCCGCGAGGCAATTTACATGGTCATAGACGAGAGGCAGTTAAAAGAGGGAGACAGTGATTAAGGTATCCCTGACACTGCTAAAAGCAGCAGCTACTCAGGAGGAGGATGCTGCTGCTATTTATACAAAAAATACTAGAAAGGGGACAAAACTAGTACTTGCTGTCTCCTGTAGCAAGGCAGGGGCTGTCTCCCCACACTGTGGTACCGCACATGCCTCTTCCCGCCTTCAGCTCACACTCGGGCCCTGGATGCTGGAGGGTAAATGCACTCTCTGCTCGTCCATTCTCTTGGCTTGTGATCGTAAAATCAGGCTGAAAAAATCCTCATCTGGTACAGTTGGTCCTTTTGCAGACGAAGGAGGGGCACATCTCTGATCATCCAGTCTGGAACCCTGCAGACAGACCAAGCAATAACGCTGCATCTTTACAGGGATAGAATAATTGAACTAGAATAAGGGGAAAAAATTACCAAGAGCTTTGGTTTGTAACAGCTTTAAATCAAATCCTTGTAAGCTCTGTTTCAAGTCAGACTTGTTAAATGGAATTAGTAAGTTCAGAGTACAGTGAAGCTAAAATGGTTTCTCCAACGTGCCTGTCCCCATGGAGTGGAAAACAACCCCCCACTATACTTGTTTGTGTTGCAGAATGAGATCTAAGCGTCCTTTGTCCAGCAGAAGAATTTTAGCATTAGTATGTGATATTTCTGTAGTGCCATACAACAGAACATTTGTATTTTGAGGTCCTTATTTGCCCATCAGGTAAAATACCACATATTTTAAACCAAATTCTCTTTGGTCTAATTGGTATATACAGCCTGAGCTCTAACTGACAGTAAGACCAGTGCTATCAACTACTACTTAAACATGATGCAAGGGGAACGATGGTCAGGATCACCACTCCAGCTCTGATGCTGAACTCTGTCCCTTGCTCGGGTAGGATGGCTGGGATAGCAGGTGCCCTCCTAAACAGGACCCATGCAAACACTTGTTCTTAAAAATCATTGTACATGCTCCTTTTGGTAGCGTCTCTGCTTTTCAGCATACTTCAAATGATTAACAGGGTATAACTACCAAAATTACACTTACTAGACACTGGGTAAAAGTTAAAGGAACTGTCATTAAAACCAGAAAAACCTTTGGGAAAGAAAATGTTCTTGTTCTGCCAGTTCCTTACCCACCACATCAACGTGTATGTTAAAACATGGGATGAGCACAACTGAACAGCAGGATTTGCACAAACCGCATCCCCAGAGCCTCAGGCTGTGAAGAATTTCCGTGAAGAACTGACCTGGCACTTGATCAATCGATCGAAGAAGTCATCATCCAGCTCCCTGCTGCTACTGGCCATGAGGTGGCCCAGGACGGAGCGCGCAGGGCGCGGGCTGAGGCGCAGCCCGGGCAGGTTGCCAAAGCTGGCGCGCTGGTCATCCAGCCGGCGGCTCTGAGAGCTGGCCAGGAGCTCCAGGAACTCGTCCGTGTGCGGCGAGACCATGGATGTAGAAAAGGCTGGTGGGCGGGAAGAGGAGGAGGAAAAACAAGTTAGCCTAGAACTAAGGTGCTTTCCATAGTAAGCCTTGCATGCAAATACATTGTAAATGAGCAGTTGTGAGGAACTGAACTGGGAACCAGATTTTAGTTACATTTTCTCATTGTTTTAGGTGGAGTTGAGGATGTTGCCACTGAAGCAGCTGAGAATCTGTTCTTCTCCTGGAAGTAACATCTCTGATCATCCATCCTGTTACTCTGGAATCGACTCAGCAGATCAAAGAAGCCTTCATCTGCCATTGCCTCTCGACTGTTTTTCTGAAGAGAAGAGAAGAGTTTAGGGTACTTGAAACTCAAGAGTAACTGAAAGTAGGACAAGTGCATCCCAGCTCCATTCCAGTAGTAGGTTTGATATTTGCATATCTTAAATCCATTCAGTGAATTGTTTTAGTCATACATTTCTACAGACAGAGATAAGAGGGGAGCTAATAACAGGGGAAGCAGTTGCAGAAGGGAAAGTGCATTAGAAACGTTTCATTGTCTGAAACGGTTCTCTGACTGCTGCACCTGGAGTTACTCCTCAGCCATGAATCCAACAGATGCCCATCAAAGAGTAAAACAAGAGCAGCAATGAAGAGTTGTCTTCTCAGGTCTATGGTAAAAAGTACTCATCACTCATCTAGGTCAAATGACTCAGTTCTTTTATTCTTACCTGACTTCTGTCAACAGTGTCAACAGCCTAAAAAGTACTTGTCACAAATACATCTTGCTGCCTGAATCAGAACACCTAGATTTGGTTTAGTTTGGAGAAACAGAGTCCAGAAGAGATGACAAGTAAAATACATGCACAAGCTGAGCTGTAATTCTGAGAAAATCCACCAGAAAGAACAAGTTCCAAGAGCAGAACAAGGTTAAAGCTGGCAGCACCCCGCAGAGCCAGAGGAAGGCAGATCCTGCACCACTGAACTGAACCAGGGCCCTGAAGTGAACCAACGCAACGTGGCCCCCGGCACCGGCCGCGCTCTCTGCGCTGCTCACACCGAGGGCAGGATGGGCCCTCATCTCGCCAGACCTACCCTCTGGGAGCCTGGAAGTCGGTGGTCAATAGAATTACTGGCATCCTGCAAAACTTTGGAAGCGGGGCCGTTTTTGTACTTTTTGCCTTTTAGTCGATTTACAAAATGCAGTTTTGCTGAAGGTTTGGCAACCAGTGGTTTCTGCTTAGCAAGAATCTCACTGTTCCAGTTCTGAACCTAAGAAAACAAGAGTCGGGAAATTAAGCCTTGTGATTTTCATTACCTGGACTCTTACCTCTTACTCGCTGCTGCCTTTTCCTCCCCAAAACGAAGCAGCTTTATGTTACTTAGTTAATCCAGCCCCAAGGATGTGAAACCTCAGGGTTTGGGTCTGTCCCTTGACCTGCGATTATTGAGCTTGTGTCCCCTGAAGCAGCTTAGTGCTGTTACTGCTCAGTCTGACACCTCAACTGTAATGCAACACCTGATCAATTAAAATATGGTCAAATAATACAGTTCATCAAACAGGCTGGAGTTTTCCTTGCAGGGCAGGAAATGCAGTTACTGTGGATGCTGAAATGCAGATGGAGCTGCCTTCCCCCCCCGACAGCCCTGTCATGGGAAAGACAGTTTTACAAAGCGTTGAAGCAAAACAAATCCAGATACTCAAGCAGCCTTCTGTGAACTCCTGGAAAAACACACAATTGCTAGGAAAGACTGAAAAGGAAGAGAGAAGAACGCCAGCACAAAAGCAAACGGGAACCACCTCTTCTTTTCACTGCTGCCAGAAGGGACAGCTTCATCAACTTGGCACATGTTCCACAACTTCTCTTCTAAAAACCATAAAATCAGCAAAATGGACAGCTTTATCCACATCTGACAAACTCATTCTAACAACTGAAGAAACCCTCTTTTTTGTTAATTGAACATGAGGAACGATGAAGATGGTCACAAGCCTTTCTGGAACGCTGCCTGGCAGATGGATTCCTTTCAAAGGCTTCTCCAAGGTGAGCACACAGATTCCAGCTTCAAGCAGGTGGCATCCTGTGCCATCATCCCTAAGGCCCCTGTCATCACTGTTTTATAGGGTAAAGATACTGATGGAATGAATTTTCAGCATCTCCTACATATCTGGAATAAAGCCCTTTATAAGAGCTAAGCTGCAATAGTAGGTTAATGCTTTATTACAAATACCCAGATGAAACATTTCAGTGTATTTAGGACACGGACTATCCCAGGCTATGTCTTTCTTTTAAAAGACATCAGGTAGATTCAGGGAGTAAGAAAACACATCTGCTACTGACCACTTAGACGTTCCTGCAGAGGAATCACCCTGGACTGAACCCCAGATCTTTCTTTTCAAATCTGTAAGCAAAGGGGCTCTGGAGCATCATCGATGCCTTTAGCTGTACCAGCTCTCCAGATGGAGGCTCTGAGATTTCATTTCCTATCTGATAAACAGGAGGGCAGGCTGTGCATCACGGGAAGAGAGGGGAACTGGATATCCCAGGAGGGAGGGAAGGAAAACAGTGGTTTCAGTCTGCCCCTAGAGGCACTGCTGTAGACCTGCCAGCCCAAAGGCAGACAGAATCTGAAGGAAATCTCTCCTAGATTGATACAAGGACTTGAATCAGGAACTCCCAGCTCTTAAGAGGCTGCTCTAAATTTGGAGGGAAGTTACTTTACCCATCTGTGCTTCAGCATTTTAGAATGGCACCCTTACTCCAGATGGATGTTGAACCCCTCAGGCCTTGCAAGTAGGTTGAAATCCCAAAGCAAAAACCCATGTTTTTTTAGTGCCTGTACAATGGCTGCAACCAAAGAAGACATGTTCAGAACAGCTGAGCCTAAAGCTTAGCAGTTTCACTCTGCATCACTTTTGTGCTGCACCCTCAAACCACTTTCAAGGAGGAGACAAAAGGCATCTGTGATGCATGCTCCCTGCCCCCATTCTCCCTGACTGGGGAGGGGAGTAAGGTAAGCTTGCCACAGCCATCACACCCGCTACAGCTGTCAGACCCTGACTGTGACCTACATGCCAAACTACTGTTAGAATGGTTACAGCTGCTTTTACCCAACTCTTAAGACTCCTTAAATAAAAATAGGGATGCAAACCATGCATCAGCCTGCTGAGCTCTTTCTAAGTTGTTGAGTACAGAACTTCTGACTATTCATAACTGCTAAAGTTAAAGCCTTAGAAACATGCCATTGCAACCTCACTCCCAGAACAGAAAAAGCAAAGTGCCAACCTTTTCTGGTGTTAATTTCATGAGTTCCATGTTCTCCATGCTGTGTCGGCGTCCTACTCTCGGTCTGGTACCTTCAAGAAAGATCAAGTTCATCTTATTATGATGTATGATGTCACTTTCAAAGCTGTGGCTGCAATCATCTAATGTCCAAGACACAGCAATTCTGAGTTCCAAAATGGTGCAGTTCAATCTATCAGCAGAGAATGAACATCCACTAGTAAAAGCAGCCTTCAGAACCACACTGATGTAAGCTACTTCAGTTGCTTCCATGGGACACGAGAGAAGGCCCATCAAATGAACTGAATTCTACTAGACACCCCTGAGTCACTAAGATAGTAGGAAGAAAAAAAAGGAAAGGCAAGTTGACAGCAAATAGACACAAATCTCCCACATTAAAAAACAGAAAAAGGGGATTCACCCCATTAGAAACACTGTGTGAAGAAGCTTCTCAGTAACCTGCAATTCACAATGCAAATGCTCCAGAAAAGGAGGAGCTGAAGGGGTCTTGTCCTACAAAAATCACCTTTGCTGG
The DNA here is from genome assembly GCA_013401255.1 of Urocolius indicus. Taxonomy (NCBI): domain Eukaryota; kingdom Metazoa; phylum Chordata; class Aves; order Coliiformes; family Coliidae; genus Urocolius; species Urocolius indicus. The sequence continues at coordinate 32,842 of WBNH01010566.1, read as the reverse complement.
TGGGATGGGAAAAGCCTGCATAACCATCTGTAGTCAGAAAACATTGCAGAGAGCAGATTCTTTTTGAAGTTCACTGTTAACAAGTATTGCAGAGATAGGCACGTACCATTCCAGCTGGTATCTGCCACCTGGCTTTCTGCCATCATGGAGTTGTTAGTGCTGTAGCTTAATCCAAGAACCATTTGAAGATCTGAGAGATTAAGTCTAGCAGTGAGTTCCCCACTTCTGTCTCCTACCTGCAACCAAATAAAATAAGCAGTTCTGTTACTGTAACAAAGTACACACATTTATAAACATAAGGCAAACCTTGTCCCCAGCTTTCTAAGAGAAAAGGCTCAAAATGTTTTCCTGGTTGAAAACCAAGAGAATAATCTTTTTAATCAAGTGCATAGCAACTAAAAGGTACAAAGTAGAGCCCAAGATAACCTCTGCTGAGCTATTAACTTGGGCTCCATGGTGACACTGCCAGAGGTAGCACAGGAATAAGGAGCAAGTTGCAGCAAGACATGGCCGAAATCAGTTGGAATCAACTCAAAGTCCATGCCAGTATTCAGACCACACACAGGGACACGCCTCTGTCACAGCACTGTGTAAGGGAGAGCAAAATCCAACAGTCACCATACAAGGAGTGTGAAAACCATACCTCTCTGGAGATCTCCAAGTGCCTTTCTGCAAAGTGCATAGCTTGGTCATGATTCCCCAGAGCTGTGTATGCATTCCCTAAACTCCAGCATGCTCTTCCTTCACCAATTCTGAAACAAAGGAACAGCTTTTCAGTTGAACCCTGGCTGAACAGGGGTCAGGGTCACTGCTGTGCCACAGGGAGGTAGCTGGGCCAAGAGAAATGAAGGCCATCCTCAGAAACAATTCCAACACTGACACGTCAGGTATTCAGAGGAATTCACAGAATGAGGATAACCATCAATAGGAGAAAAGCTAATTAAAAACATTCATTTTTAAGCTCACAGCAAACACAAGACCCCTCAGCACTGCAAGCGTGAACATTTGATAACCTCAGATGGCATGCCTTATGCTCTTCATGTACCCTGCTCATTGTGTTACAAGTGCACTTAAAACTTGTAAAAAATGTTAGTTGTACCCAATGTTATTAAAAAAGGTTATAAAATAAGCATTACTTGCTACTGTCTTACCTTTCCCCATCTTTTCCCCTATTTGTGGAAAAGAGACATGTTCTTGTGAAACTGTGCAAAATTACTGTAATGAAGTCATAGAAACCAGAGATCTGCTTTGCCTTAATTGACAAAGATGCCACTGACAGAAGATGTAGAGGCAGCCATTCATCAGTTCCCCTTTCATGAGCTGCAGGAGCAGCTGTTTTTCCCCGCTCTGAAAAGCAGCGCCCGGCACTGTAGGGAATTCACATCCATTCTGCTCTTGCACACAGACCAGGGACAGCAGAGTTGGGCACAGGGTTTGGTTTGAGTGTCAAACAATGCATTAAACAATCTCTCAGGGCTTACCTATCGTGTAGTTCCTGAGCAATCACCAGGTGTTTCAAATGATAATCAATTGCTTTCTCATAGTCTTGAAGCAGAGTGTAGGTGTTGCCCAGGCTGTAGCAGGCCTGTGCCTCCACAGCTCTGTCCTGCAGCTGCCGAGCCAGCTGCAATGTCTTCCTGAAAGACAGGGTTTGGCACCTCACACACCACTGCAAGCAACAGCTTTTACAGGTAGGCTTGTGCAACTAAGCATCAGTTATACAAATTATACAGATTAAGACACTGGGCTGGCAAATTACTAATATATTACTAAATCTAAGAAATGACTATCTTGTATGCTCCTACAAGATTGTAAGTGTCTGGCTGCCTCTCTCCTCCATTGCAACCTCTTTCCATTTACTGATCCCTCAAACGGCATCTTCTAATCTTAATTTATTGCTTCATCATTCATTTGTAGTGGTTTTCCTCATAGTAAGCAATTGAAACAGTTTCCTACCAGCCTTACAATAAATACTGGATATTCTCCATTAACATGAGCGATACAGACCCATACCCAGCAAGGCAGCCCTGCCCCAGAACAACTCAGGGGAAAATGTTGCTTTTGCTAAACAAATGCAGCTCTTTGCTAAGTGCATGTTGCAGAGATGGCTGTGCTGCAGGGAGCTCCAGTAACAGGCACAACAGAAGCCACCTGTACAAGACGTGTACATTTACAAGCAGCTGACTTACTTGTAGTACTCGGAGGCGGTTTGGAACTCGCCCAGGAAGACGTGGGCATTGCCCAGGTTGCTGTACGCTCTCCTTTCTGCTGAGTGGTCACCAAACTCCTTCGCAATCAGGAGACGCTTCAGAACGGGAAATAATTGTGTCACTCGCTCAGTTTGTACTCTCTAACATCCATCTGCATGCAGAAATGCACGCTCACAGTTACCCACCCTTGTCTCTATGCACTCTGTAGGCCCCAGCACTTGGCAGGAGCAGCCCACCCTGAGGCTGTGCCACCAGGATTTCACGCGCACGTTAAGTGTAAGATGCGGAGCAACCCGTGCTGCTTTGCTACAACAGAATTCCTTAGAGTGCTGTACCTGCTCGTGGGCTAAAACTGCACTCCTGAAGTTGCCCAGAAGATAATGCGTGTTTCCCAGATTTCCAAAGGCACGTCCTTGTGCTGCTCTGTCACCCAGCTCTGTTACTAGTGTCAGGTTTTCCCTGTTTAGAGGGAAGCGAGAAGGGGATTGTGACTTTTAAGAGGATTTTTTGTTTTTCCTCACAGTCTTTTATATCAACAACTTTTTAAGAAGTCTATTTCTGTGAAGGAAAAGGGAGAGGTGTTCTACTTTGGCCTATTTTAATAGCCTTGATGCAGCCATCAATCTTTCACTGAGCCAGAAACATTGTCTGTGAGATACTGAAGTTAAGTGCATTCTTACTCAAGCTGGTGTGCTCACTTCTAGTTACAGAACTATGTGATACACCAACTATACTGAGGTCTTCTTGTCGGCCCAGTCAGGTTTGGAGAGTAATGCTGGATTCTAACATAAGGGAAAGATTTACCAGGGAATAAAAGATACTAAATGAGGGCACAGCAAAAACTACAGTGAGCTGTCCAGTTTAAAAGGGAAAAAAATACACAAGGCCCACTGTTTGAAACAGGAGAGTGCCACAGGTTAGTTCCTGACGCCACACGTCTCCCAGTATGTTAACAAACTAGATGATCCAATCCTCTGGATCCCCAGCATTTAAAGCTACTACTTACTCATAATAATTTGCAGCTTTTTGTAAAGCATTTTTCACATCATCTGGAAGTTCCCCTGGATCGTGAGTCCCAGCACTAGCTACGTTTTTCCCTTTAGAGTGATACACATTTCCCAGATTATACAGTGCTCTTGCTTCTCCAACCTGAACCAAAAGTAAAATAAGGCATTAAAATTCTATGCTTCCAAGCCTCGTGTCACAACAAGTATCAGTACAATCCACAGATGGGAAAGTTTGTTAGCTAGCTGTCAACACGTGCTCTGCCGGGTCTGCACATGTTCTTATCACCCCCCCTCCCTGTACTCCCACCCAGTCACATCCCTCAATCAAACTGTTCTGCCTGCTGCTTCCTTTTGAGGTGCAACATACAGAATAATTCTTGAGGCCAACTATCATTAAAAATTAAGTTTAAAAATCCCAAACACACAACGTGATTATATTCCTGAATCTGGATCTGTAGTCTTCCAGGTGCAAACAACTTCCTTGCAGCTAACAGATTCTTACTGTCTGAAGAAACAAATGGAATGTCCAAGTCTTTGATTCTGAAAGGTGGCACACTCATTACCAATACAACAGGGTTCAGCAGTACATAGTAGCAATTACTTCCACACTCTTAAGCAATTCTTACCTTATCATTAAGCTCTCTGGAAATATCCAGATGTCTTTGACAACAAACAATAGCTTCTTCAAAATTCCCAAGTACCTTTAAGGTGTTGCCCAGATTCCCACTTGCTTTAGCTTCTCCCAGTAGATCTCCAATGGTCCTAAAATTACAGAAATAAAGTACATAGTAAACAGCACATCATGTGAAATCAAGCAGATGATCAATGCATGGCAGAGAGTGGAAAGAATTCATGAAGAGAGATGACAAGCATGGAAAAGCCTGTGAGGTCACTTCCTTTTCTATCTGATTGTACTCACATAAACACCAGTCTGTGGTTACAGACATTTAATTCTGTTAGTGCTGTTTGTGCCACTGCTCCCATTCATGGTATCAATCAGCTACTTCACTTTCTTTTTAAAATCACTTATTTCAGGAAGGGAATAAGGAGAAAACCCTTAATGATTATGCAGAAAGGCAGTCTCAGCATTAGAAAGAGAGGTTTAACTGCTCCTGCATTTCACCTTACTATGAGAGTCACGTATTATTTACAAGCCATAGTGGTGTCCCAGAAAGCTCAGAGGCAATGCTGCATTTCCAGATTCTAAAAGAGATTGGGGCAGGAGACTGCCACTGAACCACTCTGACTGTGATACTTAGGAGCAACCCAAAAACCCAAGTTCCCACGAGGTTAAAGCCCTTGATCAGGTTAAGGCAGGGGGAAGGATAGATTTGTGCCTCAACAGAGGTTAAGTACATTATGTGCCTGTGTCTTTTATTGGAGCTATCAACATCAGATGCATAAATAGCACATTAAATGTATTGGAGATTTTGATTTCGCAATGAGCTTTACACAGAGAAACATGAATGAGTTCTGTCTGGTTAAGAAGAGAGACAGCTTGAGAACCAGAAAGACCGAGTTTAAGGAATAGGAAAGGGTAGATTTGAAGATACCACTTAATTATCTGCAGACCTGGTGAGGCCTAACTCAGTACTAGGATTATGGTGTTAGACTGAGTATTAGCTCCCGGGGCCATCAAGTCACCTGCCCGACCCCCCAGTTCCAGCGCCCACCACATTCACTTGTTGTCCAGTATTAACAGCAGAGTTTGGCAGGAAACTGAGCAGTCAACTGCTCGTCTCTCCAAGAACAGGATTAAACGGAGAACATAGTTAAAGACAGACACAAGATTACCTTGCAAGAGTTAAATCATGGTGATGGTATTCCAAGGCCTTTGCATATTCATGCAAGTAGAAATAGGCATTTCCTAACTGGCTGTAAATAGCACTGAGTGTTTTTAAATCTTCAGTTCCAACCTGAACAGCTGCTTCAAAGAAAGATACACCAGCTCGGCAATCTCCTGCTTTGCACAGGCGCTCACCTTCCAGAGCCAGCTCTAGGCAGGAAGCCTCCATCCTGCACAATTAAGTACAAAGGAAAACAGTCACTCTAAATGCAGTGCTTTGTCCAATAACCTGAGTTCTGAAGAGGTTGTTCTCCTTAGAGGGTCTCTGTTTAGGACAGGGAGTCAGCAGCACAGTTCAAGCAGTGAGTTTGGTACTACAACACAGCAGAAACTTAACGCTGAAATGGAAAATGCCACTTTGACAGCAATGAGCAAACACAACAGTAGAACAAACAGCTTCAACTATTTATGTCTCAAGGAGGAAATCTAAACACTGCTTTGTCGATATATAGCATCTGTAGAACTCAAAATTGCACCACCTATATAATTTCAGAAGAGTAACCTAAAAACCAAGCTATTCTTGTCAAATGCTATTTTGGGAAAACATAAGCACTCTTATTTTTAGGTTGATGCCAGAGGTACCTGCAAAGTGTCAAATAGGAAAAAATACTCCAAATACTCCTGTGTATCAAAGACTCTGGCTACTTTTCCCAAAGCTGTTTCTTACATAATTCAATACTCCTTGGCACTTCATCATAGTGCTACAGAAACTGTCAGAGTGCTAAGAAAGAAGCACTAGATGGAATTAATGACAACATGTTCATCAGTTCAAGTTATTTAGCTGAGATGCCCTCATTCCATAAGCCACTACAACATTTTTTCTTACTATGAACAAATAATTATGTAATGATATACGTACTAAATACTGCAAGCAATAAAGAAGATCCTCATGAATGAATTTCATAGCAGAAATTGCAAAAGACTAAGTTTTCAACAGTGAACACAGCAAAATGAGAGAACCGCAGCTGCCAAAATCCCTTCTCAGGTATTGCTGCTGCTGTGAATTCAGGAGGACAGTCAGTGTTGACAATTATATACAAACATTTCCTGCTTTCCAGTTCCTAGGTGCAAGGGTGCCAGAGGAGAGCAGAAGGAAGAAGACTTCAGGGTCTTGACCTTGAAGCAACTCTCTTTTTTCCAGATACATACATTTTTTAAAAGCTGGCAAAAATGTCATCATTCTACTTGTAAAAGATTTTTTCAAAGGGAAAACTCAGTAAGAACCATTCTGTGACTGTTTAAAAAGTGTGTGTTAATATTGCAAAGAAGTGGACATCAGCTGGTCAATCTGGATGTTGTTTTCAATTTTCTTTCATGATGGATCACCCAGTAAGCTAGAGGCTGGCACTCCAAATCACAACACTTTATGTAGTTAAAGATATCCCTCTTGATTCATCACTTGATATTTACCTGGTTGTAAGAATAAACCATTGAGAATTCTATTCCTAAAACTCTTTCCTTTCATATGCACAGATCAGGAATAGCAACGACAAATGTTTGATGTTCCAAAAGTTATTTTAATAGCAACACCAGAAGCCAGCTGTTTTGACAAGACATGGTGATGAAGTATTTAACATACCTGCAGCAGTTTCATTTCTTCATCTTTCTAAATTGGGGGAAAAAAACAGGTTATACAACACTCGAGTCTCAGCAAGAAGGAAATATTTTTGAGAAATCCACTGACTTTCAGTAAGTAAAAGAAGCTACCAACACAAAACAGTACTGTACCTGTTGGCCTTGGACATTCCACAGCTTAAGCACAAGGAGATGACAGACATACTGCACTTCTGCAATTACAAACACTGTATGCTTGGGAGCTCGGAAAGAGGCAGACAGCAAACGATACCTCAGGCATGGAGCTCTTCCCAGGCCCAGCTTCTCAGGCTGGATATCCATAACACATGCAGTATTTTTAAGGTTTGAAACTCTTCTTGGAGAAGTTAAAGCATTCCTATTTGCTAGGACACACAACCTGGAGTTTATTGCATTGTGCGTGTGTTGAGTGTAAGACAGAAAAAGGCAGAAATGATTAAGTACTGTTAAGTACAGGCAGAAATGATGACACCATCAGCAACTAGAGGTTTAAGACTTAAAACACTTCCTTGGGTAATCTTAATCCTATCCAAAGAGGTTCTCTCCGGGCACCTCATGTTAACTGACATGTCCAATTAAAGTGATGCCTAGAAAATATGGTGCTCCTCTGTGGGAAGATTTAGACCATTACACAATCACACTCATTTCTTTAGGTTTTTAGCTTAAACGGATGAAAAATGTAGAGCTTCCACCAAATTGTGTACATGACACAGTAACAGTCAAAGTGCCATACTGGACTCCAGTTCCATAAAGGAATTTATCCCATATTGCAGTCTTCCAATGTGCAACTTTGATGCATTAGTCCATTTTCTTCTCTGATGCATCAGAGAAGAAAATGGACAAAGATAATCCCAGAGAATGCTACAGACCTGTGATTTTTCTGATACATTGCGTTCAATTCATTTCACATCATGCCAAGGATTACCAATTGCTAAGGCAGCCCTACTATTTGATCAAGGAACTTAAAATATGATCTTTGGACTCTGCAACCTAGAGTTAATATAATCTTAGAACAACAGGAAGTGAAAATGGGAATTATTAAAAATTGTTAGAGTAAAAAAGAAACCAAAATTGAATGCTACTCTTGAGCACAACTCTAGAGAAGCAGTGTTAACAGGTTGATAGAATCCGTACAGCAAACTAAAGCTATAATACTACTTAGATCCATTCTAACTGACCTTCTAGAGTTTCAAAGCATAAATAATCTATAAAAAAAAGAACAGAATGAGGAAATTAATTATTGATTACCACAGTTGTCTGTACCCAATATTAATATTTTACTCATGTTATACAAGAGCTATGAAATCATTCAGTTATTTTTAATGTTTTCTAGGCTGATCTATCAAGTACCAAAACTGGACCTGGATGAGGTCTGGGGTTTTTTTTGCCTCTATTACTTAAAGGACTGTTATGGAAATTAACACTGTTTTTTTTCTTTAAAGATTTACATAGGTGTTCTTTAGTCAAAAAATCATCACCTCTTCAGAAAGTTCTCAGAGGCTTTTTAAACTGTCACTACTAATGGTTAAACAGCACGTCAGCAGACAAGACAGGGCTAGGTTATCAATGTTTTAAGGAAGTCATTAAATAGTTACGAGGAGAATATGAAATTACTTTCTCTGTTCCCAGGGCTGAATTGAATTACTTATTTATTCAACACCCAATGGCTAAACAAAGGACACATTGAACCCAGAGAACGGGGCAGAGAACAAGGCCCATTCATCTGTGCACTTCTAATGAAATTCTGTTCCTGCTAAGCAGGATAATGTTCTCCCAGATATTAACTGTGGAAATACACAGGGCTTCCTTCTGTTACTCTGTTTCTAGTTGCCTGGGCCTGGTCTCTGAAAGGTTGGCACCTCCTGAATAATTGCTCGTTTGTAAAACTACCTCATCCTTATCTGTCCCTCCAAGCTTTTCATTTATTTTTTTTTGCCTGGCTCCCTTTTCTTTTTCCCTTGTCCTTTTTCAACCTTCCTCACTTTCTCCTTTGAATCTTTATGCTTAGATGAACATGAACTCCATGCATATGCCTCCACCTTAGCCACCCTGGTTTTTTCTCTCATTTTGGAGTCCCTCTTCAGCTGTTATCTTACACTAAAGAACAGAAAACAGGTAAGAAATAGGGCAATAAAAGATGAAGAAGACTCATTGATTACTACATTCTCTAAACACATTTAATTTAGTTTTACTCCTTTCAGTTCCCACTAAGAGGATTTTATGCTGTTGAGGGAGAAAGGGGCTGCCATGCAATTTTTCAATACACAGAAACATGTTGATTACACATAACATACCTAGACACAAAACAAAACCCCTGTTAGAGCTCTTTAATTCAGATGCATAAAATGACTAATGCCACAGCATCCTAAAATAAAGATCACATGCTGCTGCTGACTCCTGCTCGCATTCTTGGTTTCTGTAGATAATGCAGAAGCATATACCACACTGACCACTTCAGATAACTTAGCTACACCTCCACTGCAACACTTTGTTATGTCAAACTCAGTGTCATCGCAAACCCAGAAACAAAACACCCCATACATACACAAAAAACCCAGCACACACCTGAATTTTGCAGTCTTTTGCTCCAGTAAAGCTGAAAGCAGTTATCATTTTCTGGTGTATGAATTTAGCAGGCCAAGACAAGAGAGTTCTACAAATACTTGCTCCACAGATCAGTTCTTACTCCCAATACTTCTTATTTTCAGTCACTAAGCAACAAAAGAGTATGAAATAGTTTCCTTCCACTTGCTTAAGCTTTTTCATAGCTGCTAAACTGGTCAGCTACAGTGGGGAGTAAAAAGCAGCTGGTACAGTAAGAAACAGAGCCCTAGTAAAGCCCTTCCTTAGGAGTGGACCGCTGGCTTCTTTTAAAGTCAGTCTTATTGGAATACCACTGGGAAGGAAAAGACAGTCTGAGCACCATATAAGCTTGGAAAAATATTTTAAAAGCTGATAAATAACATCACTACTCCCAGTAACATATGGCCTGTTCTTTCCTGCATTGAATTTTGAACTGCAACCAAATCAAATCTCTCTGAATCATCATAAAATTCCAGTTCAATATCTTGAATTAGTCTGAATTTTCTCTAAGTTTTAGAAAAGTTTAATAGTTTTTTTTAAAACTAAAGAGATTATACTTTGATGTTTTTTGTGTGTTCATCATAAGACAGTTCCTACAGAAATGCTTAATAAGGCCATTACTATTTTTATTCTTAGTTGGGGTCATTCAAGCCTGTACTGAAATACTGAATAAAGCAGTAAAAACATTTTGCCCAGACTGTGCTTGACAATATTTTCCAGGTTATTTTTGGCTCGTCAGTTTTAAGCAGACAACTGGCTGTGCCACATTCTTCATCCATTTACTTCTCCAACAGTACCCTGAACAGCTCCTGCTCCTAGGAAAGGGTGAGTAAGGATCTTACATGGCTGGCTGGGAGCATCAGCACCAGGGCAGGTAACGTTACAGAAATGCTAGAAGTTAGATCCATTCCAGAAACATTTAGCACTAAAGTAGCACTGTGCTTTCACACTTACAGATTTCCTGTACAGATATTTTAGCAAAACAAAGTAAGCAGAGAGTAAATTACAGTTGGTTTGCTAATTTTCTCCTTACTGACCATGAAGAAGCTCCTCCTGCTGACTGCACTGCTAACCAGAGCCAACACCGTATTGGTCTGAAACAGAAGCACAGACCAATCTTACAGCAATCTAACACTGTCAGAATGGTTTCAGAATTAGTATGCAGCTGCAGCATGTGCTGTCTTAGAAACAAGGGTAGTACTTTGTTCCTGTTAGCTAGCAAGAAAAAAAGCCTCCAAAGCACAGATGACCAGGGCAGAGGGTGGGGGAAGCACATAACAAGAATCATGCTTTTTATTTGTTTTTAAAACACTCATTCCCGTGTTCCAGTGTCCCTTCCTATTGAATAAGCTGCAAGATTCACCCTTCCAAACATCAGCCATCCAAATACCACATGACACACAATGCTTCCACTGTTCAGGCTCATGACAGAGAATCCGCAATGTCAACTTGTTGTCTCACATCTGCTATAAAGGGGATTCCAGAAGAAAAATGATAAAAGCTCTCAGAATGGAAATCACATATCCTCTTGACTTGCAACACAAGGATTATTTTAGTCCTAGGTATAAAGGAGTTTCTACCAGTCAAATGTATTTTGAGCAGGGAAAACGCTGCTGTAGGTGACAGCACATCTGAAAGTTCATCATTCACAGACGCAACAAACACAGACAATTTTAGCAGACAAGGCTCAACATTTTGTACATGCAGGCTAAAAGAAGAAGGAGCAGGTATTACCATGCAAGGATCACACTTCATATAATTCTATCAAAGAACTACAGCCAATCGTGTGCTATTCTCCAATCACACACAGTTCCAGTACTCAAAAATCATGTAATTACACTAATATAATCTACTGGACAACAAAAGTGAATTGTCATCATTCAAAAAATCAAGAGAAGAAAGTTATTTTTAGCTTTTGGCTTCAGTAACAGCAGTAACAGATACCAAACTATTTGCTGCAACTTGTTTAGTTTTCTATGATTAACAACACTCACTCATCTACACTGAAATGAATCCAGTCTTACCTGTATCGCACATGGAAGGAACGATCCTCACGCATGCTTAGCAAAGCACTACTTTCCTCCATCGAGTTGCATTATCATTGGAGATTTAAAAGAAATTGTTCTGTAGTAGGATAAGTACTTTGTTACGGAGAATTGTTGTCAGAACACCATTCCAGTTAGTATATTAATAAGTTGGAGTAAAGATATCCTAAGTTCCTGTTGAAAAACTCTTCTTTATTCCTAAGGTAAGGAAGTCACAGTCAGACACATCTTAAACCTTCAGAAATAGTTTCAAGTTCTTTCATCTGTGGCCCTTTAAGCTTCATTCAGTTGCGTTTCTGCAAAGGGAACACAAGATGCTTGGCTTGAAGTCTCACAGTTAATAACTCAGAACCAGTTGCAGCTGATGCAAAAGCATAACACTACTCCTACCAAGCAGGAAGCATACATCAAGGATGTAAAGCTGGAGCCAAAGCCTGCTAAGTACATACAGCAACTACTAGAACAAAGCAAGACAGCAAAGGAAGTTTAAGGGAAAAAAAAGCACTCTTTTCTGTTGGAAACTTTGAGTTAAATTACCCTTGTTGGTATTCTTTGGCCTCTAGAAGTCCCAAGCAAAAAGCTTAAAAGACGAAAGCTACAGAATGAAAGGCATAATATAAAACAAATCACAAATTGCTTTATGTGGAAATAGTCCTGCTGAAACCCTGATAGTTAGCTGAGTCCCACAGCAGCCAGGATTAGCTAACACAACCCCTTCTAGACATCATCCCCTCCCAAGGATGAGGAGCACGGAAGCCAGCAAATTTAAGCTCAACTCCGCTTTCCCCTCTCTGCTCCCAAAAGAAGGGGCAAGTATGGGGGGGGCTGAAGTTTTTTTAACACTGCCTTCACATTCCAAAATGCTGCAGCATTGTCATATGAACTCCAAACTCTGCTTCAAAGGGATTGCAGCAGCCAGCCTTTAGACGTTGTCCATGTTTACGCTGGCAGGGAAAAGATTAACAGAAATGAAACTCCTTATTCAAAAGCTGAAGTACTTTGAAGCATATTTTTAGTAGAGGCATTGACATAGCTGTTGCTCAGTACTGATATTACTTTGCCAGTAAATATACAGTTGTATAATTCACAAATGTATATTTCATCAAGAGACTGAAGAGATGTCAGAAGAGCAGAGCTCAGATTTAAAGCTGTCATCAGAAGAAAACACAACCCTCTATTAGTCTTTGTATGCCCATGAGCCTTTTCTTCTCATTAGCTTTATCAAGTACCAGCTGTTAGGATTCACACTTCCCATCATACTCTTACCTTGACAGCACCCCTCAGACAGACCATCCACCTTCTTCCACTTAAACAACTATTTTGCCTTTCCGTGCTCATCATTACAATTATTTGCCATCCACAAGTGGGTGTGGGTATATTTTTGCAATTACAAGGTGTGACACATGCAGTTTACAATACCATTGCAACCCACATACTGGGAAGACTGAGTGACAGGTATTTACTCTCCAGAAGTTTGTCTGAACCTCAAATCAGATAACTCACACAAGCACAGAGCTGTAAGCCACCAGTTTATTAGCAATCATCTGTGAGCATTCCTGCTGCTCAGCAAATGCAAGGGAATTCAGAGTGCTCTTCCATAGATGAACACACTCACACAAATTACTACAGGCCACAAACCATAAAGCATGTATTTTGACAACTTCCATGGATCACAAAATGATGACTGTGGTAATTTGTTGGTTTCTTTATACTGTAACTCCAATTAACTGAATAATTTAAGAAGCTTTTTTAAAAAATACAAGTCCAAATTTAATAAAATAGACACATTGAAAATAATGATTGATGCCACCACTTCCCACCAGCTGGAACCACTGGTGCTGCTTTCTTTCCTCCTCACTGGCCATACGAGACATTCCTGGTCTTGCGAGGGTGACACAGACACACCCAAGTTGGCCAACACATGATGGTCACAGATCCAACAAAAATTACTGGCTCTGGTCTTCACACCTCACTTCCTGCACACCTCACTCATTAGGATGTCAACTGCTACCCTCAGCCACGCCAACAAGTAAACAGTAAGCAAGCTTAGAGCTTATTACAGTGGTGACTTCAAAGTTCAGGAGGTGGAAGTCAACGAACACTTCCTCACACAGTCTATCTCAGACAGAGACAGGCCTTGGGAGGACTACGGTATGGCTAGTGAGAAAGGAGCACAAGTAGGCCCAGAACAACCCAAAGTAGTCCAAGTAGGACTGTGAAAGACTTGTATTTCAAATATCAATAACTATATGAAGCAATCAAGATATTGCATTAAACACCACAACTACTTTACAAGATTGCATAATTGTTAATCATACTAGTACATTAAATTCTATTTGTATTTTTAAATAAGCTTCAAAGGGTCCTTGCAATGAGATCCTTCTAAATCTTGAGATTGTTATTAAAAAACCCAACCTAACAGTGGCAAGCATTGCTGAGACAAATTTTGCTCTCAGTGAAGTGAGGATCTCATCCCATCCACAGTTGAAAATGAAAGCATGGACTTGAATTCAACTCTAGAAAAACAGCTCCACAACTGTTATCCAGCTGCTAACACCATCATACATGACAGACATGGTAACAGTAGAGATTTCTCACTATGCTTCTAAAAACACTGTTTGTTTGAATGTTTCCTTTATTTCTTACCTGAATCTAATTAACCTTGCTGCACGGTGGGTTCTAAATACAAGTAAGAGAACGTTCATTTCTTCTCTGCCCTTTCATATCAGCCACTTTCTCTTGATTTGCTTCCCTCCTCTCAAATCTCTTTTTGGCAGAGCAGACTAGCTGCCCTTTTTTATATTGCAAATAAAGAGCATTTCTCCATGACCTCAGCATTACCTACATATACTTTCCACTTATTTTGTATATTCAGAGGAGGTTTTTCCTCTCTGTGAAGTATCCAGTTTAATAGAGCATTCAGGGCTTTAAGTAACACTTAAGGTCTGACACATGGAGAGCCTTTTAAGCTCTGTATATCCTTTCTGGTTATTTTTCCCTTCTGCTGTTTGTTATAAGGTTGTGTAAATACCTCCTTGAACAAGTAAGCACTGTCTAGCAATACTTTCAGTATTACTCAGAGTCACCAACCTTAAAACACAGTCTTAATGACACAAGTTCTTTCTGATGGATCATAAAATACTATTCCAAACAACCACGATAACCATTTCCAGAAACATCTTCCAAGTCAAAAAGAAGCTTGCCTGCTTTCTGAAGAGTTATTTCCATTTCCTTTCACATAGAACACCCAAGCAGCACATAAAAACTGCATATACGCTTTGCATCAGGAGAATCATAGAATCACACCAACAACTAAAGAATTTAAACTTTCAGTTAAGGAACATATTTCAGTTAAGGAACATTGATATTTCTGTCCAGAATCTGGTATCCCTATCCACACTAAGCACACTATTTTCACCCAACAATCTGACTGAAATGTAAATATGTTCCTTAAAATACAATAATTATGAGCAGAAGCAGATGCCAGAAACTTAGGAGAATGAAGTAATACACAAGTGACAAAAGCCATACATTCTCATTGCTAGTATGCTCAGATCATCATCAGAGCTCCAGGCAAATGCTGCTAACTTCAGTAAATGCAAAGGTGCCCCATTAGGCATAGTTAAGGCAGAGCATAGGTTTGTAAATAGAAATATTTAAGGCATCTGGCAATGATGCAGCCCATAGAGTGACTTAAGAGTCTTAGAATGATTGTAGACAAAAGCAAACAAACAGCTAGCACATACTTCCATTAAGCAGGGTAACACAAAGAAGCAACAGATGCACATACTAGACTGGTACCTGAGTGTATTAGGTATCAGTGTTCAATGATGCAGAGGTGGATCTCTCAGAGTCTCTACCACAGAGTATATTCCAAGAATAGAACATCATTTTTCTGAGAGAATCAGTATTTAGCTGGAAATCAGCTTGCTACCTAATGTATGTAATTACAGCCTAGTTTGGAAGTTAAAGGACTGGGTGCAGCTAACACAAGGAACCACAAGCAGTTTTATTATAAGGATATTCCTGCAGAGAGTTTATGTAAGCCATCTATTTAAATCCTGAAGTAAGGCAACCCCACACTATGATAAAATAAGAAAGGAAGAGAACATGAAGTGCCAGCAGAATATAAGTAATATCTCCATAATAAAACTAGTCAGGCCACTGAAAATTGATTCTTAATGCAGCAAGATTTCATATACATGAAGATAGTAGAATAACATCGTCTCTTAAAAAAAGCAAAGTCAAACTCGCTCATATTTTTTTACATATTTGATAAATCAAAGTATCCAGAGTTACTATTTAAAAAATTCAGAACAAGTTCCAAGTTTTTACATATTGTCACTCATAGACTGAAAACAAATACCGTGCTGCCTTTTTTCCGAGCATCCCTCAACTGGAGAGGACATATCTGCAGTTTTGAAGTGCTTAAATGCCACAATAGATTTCGATGACATTCACAAAAAAATAAGAGCTTGGGATCCTTTCATTCCTAGCAGTTTAAATCACACTACCACAAAAATCGGTGTCTTGGTACCAAGTTCTGAACGCAAATTTGAAAATTGCTCCTTCTGCTTGGTGAGGACAATCTCACCATGTAAACTAACATGCACTAGGGCTCAGGCCTCTTCCACACAACAAGACATTTACTCAAATACCTTTGGTTTGGGAAATGGAGCACGTTATTTGATGTGACAGAATGCCAGATGGGAAACAGTTCAGCACAAAGCAGTGACTATTTGTACTTCAACTGACAGAGCAAGTTGATGATAAAACTCTCAAATATCCACTTATCTCAGCCCTTTCTTGGCCTATAAAATCGCTTTAAAAGAGATCCTGGTAGGTAAAGGAAAGAAGATAGATAGATTGCACAAGCACCTTGCAAAGAAAGGAAATTAACCTTAAGATTTCATACTTTAAAAAAAAAAAATCAAAAATCCTTAGAATCACCACAGAAACACAATAGCAATGGCAATTTAAGGGAAGCAACAGAGCTGCTATATCACGTTTCCTACTTCACACTGTCGTGCTCATTCAGAGATAAAGCAGGCATTCAGTATAAAAAACTCATTATCACTCCAGCAGGTTTTCATCCTGCAAGCAGCAGATGTAGCTCTCTCAGAACTTGTACTAACACAACTGAAATGACCAAGGGTCACTTACTGCCAGCAGCATTGCTGGTGCATCACCTGTGCCCCTCAGTTCTCAAATATTAACAGTGACTGTCAAATGCCCGCTTAATCATAGTGTACAGCTGAACAACATACAGCTACAACCAGTAACAACTCTAGAGGATGAACACAAGCTATGGTGAGAAGAAAATGTGTTGTTTCTTCTTACTGGTTGCTTCCTGCAGACAGAGGTACACTGCTGCCCACAGATTTATTCACTACATACAAACATTATCACACAAACGCTATCGGTTGGAATGGCATATCCTCTCTTCTAACAACCCAGTGATTGTTTGGTAAGGTGGAGTCTCCAAAGTGCTGCATGTAAGGAACAAAACTCCTAACAGCATACTGGTGTGACGATGGTGGGAAAAAAATGAAATCAACAGGAACAGTGAAGAACTAAAAAAGATTTATAGAAGCTTCATGGTATATTATATGTGGCTTATTTTCCCTCTCTCAGCTGCACAGAAGTTTTTCCTTCATCTTACTGAAAGGTTTATAGAACACAAAAGTTTCATTATATGAACGAGAACATATTCTTCCAACACTGCCAAACTGGAATCTGAAGTGGAGGTTTGACATTAATCATCTGGTCAATACTACTTACGTTTCAGACCATCTCTTACCAGCTTTTCCACTTCCATTTTTTTTTCCTGTATTTTACATTACTAATGTTGTTCCCTTCCACAAAATAGTACTTCACTCTTCTGATGTGATCATTTCTACAGCTGGCTTGCTACTAAATGCCTAAATAAAAGCTCAGGGTTTTTATCTTCACCTGGTAACCCTCTATTCTTTCATTTACAAGAATAGAAATAGCAATAACAGGTTGATCTTTCTGAGAGTCTAAGATCAATACTTCCTTCTTCAACATAAACAATTTCATTAAGCTGTAAACCTTAAAAGACTACTAAAACCAAGACCATAGTTACCAGATCTGGGCAGGAATGACTAAGTTGTGGAAAGTGAAACTTACCACACAACTGCTACAAAAAGCCTGAAAGACAAAAGAGGAAAGTACAAATACCTTTGCTCTTAAATTTTTAGAAGTTGAAAACTAGGAGAAACTAGAAATGTTCATGTTTTAAGCGAAACAAGAATCCAGATAAACTGTAAAACAAAAAACATTTCCACACAGTCAATACTTAAAACTATGTACAGATAACATTCATTTTTAGAAAATAAAATACTCAATTCTTACTAAAACTTTTCCTTCTTAACTAACGGAGAACCAAGCTGCTCTCCAAGTCATATTGCACACAAGGACCTGAAGAACATTGGTTTAGGAAACTGATCTGCTGTCCTGTTATTTCTTGACAAGAAAAGGTAAAGATTTGACATTAGAAAGTTCTAGCAAAATAAGAATAAATTCCCTTTCTGACAAGGTATAAGAGGCCAGGCTCATTTTTAAAATTCCTTCTCCTGTGCAATATGCCAAAAGATAGATTTTTTTCTATCTTTTTTTTGCCATGTTTTTACTCAACATTAATGTTAGAACACTGGCATGCTGACTACCAAAAGAAATTCTAAGAAAAAAAACCCGTTGCCTCTAAATACCTCAGAAAAAAAAGAAAAGAAAAAAACCTCCAACCCACAGAGCTACTTTAACATCATCTTCAAGTTCTGAAGTAGTTGTCCAGCAACAGCAACAATAATGTACCATCCTAAGTAGTTTTAAGCTGCTTGAAGAAGTTATAGGAGCATTTAAATAATAGTATTTTAAATAAGGCAGCAGACAAGCTCCACAAAGGTTTCTCCTAGTCCAATAAAGCTGTCTTAAGGTTCAGTTAAGTTTTGTCTCAACTTTATACGGAAGTAACTGGAAGTGTAAAGTCCTTCCCGCCAAAGAGGGATGCGTAACCACAGTTAGAAGGCTTAGCAATCATTAATGAAACTAGTAAGAAGGAGCACTGGTCCAGTCCTACCAAGTACTTTAACCATACAACAAAAGATACAGAAGCCATGAATTCAGGACTGCATTGTAAGGACAACCTTTTTGCTAACATTCTCAGCTCTAACAAAATCGTGACTTAAACAAAAGGCATTAAATTTTCAGACAAAGACAAAATTTAAGGACAGACTAGAATCTCTTAACCGATCTTTTTGAGATGCCAGACTCTGCACCTTCTCCTAAATCCCAAGCTGGCTGCGCTGCTTGCCATGGCAACCCAGGATGCCCACTGGTCAGAACCCAGCAGAGAACACACACTGGGCTGGAAAAGCTTCTAAAGCAGCAGAAAAGGCACAGCTTGAAGGTGGGGTACAGTCTGTGTGTTTGTGATAAATTGTTAATGAACTATGCTCCACCAAAGACTGAGTAAGCGCAAAGAAGGGGAGGATCTAGACCAGCAACGGCCCCATACAGTCAGGTGGATAACTATGACCAAGGGAGATATAATTTGAGTTCACATATGCCACTACATAACGTCCAACGCAAATTCTTGAAGAGGTTACAGCTCGTTCCCTGTATACTTCACTCCTCACACTACATTTGCAGGGCCCTTCGGCTCCTGTTACGTTAACAGCTTGCTTCGTTCCCCCCGCTCAAAACCGTATTTACTATTTATCACCCTCGTCGATCTCGTTAAGCGCAGCACAACCGCTGACAGACACCTAACGTAACGCCTGTTTGCTGCTGCTTTGCTTCAGGGTACCAGGGGTGTCCCCTTGGTGAAGCACAAAGGTCTGGCCGCTGTTTCCAAAGCAATGAGGCTGAGGAATGCCAGCAGCAGTCAAAACACCGGGCAGCCCCCGGGTACAAACGGCTGCTGTTCCCAAGCGGGCTCCGCGCTAAGCTCACCCGCCAACACGCGGACGGGGCAGCTCAGAAGCGATGAAGGCCACCGCGACCTCGCGCAGCCGGGACCGAGGCAGCCCCTGGCGCGCCACGCGGGAGCAGGTGCCGCCCGGCGGCGGGACGCGGCGCTCCCAGCGGCGCCAGGCAGCGCGGAAAGGAGCGGAGAGGAGCGGAGAGGAGCGGCGGCTCCCACCGCAACGCCTCCCCCCGCCCCGCCGGCACCCAGCGCCCACCGCCGCGCCCACGACGCGTCCCGCGCCCCTCCCGCCCCCGGCCGCCCCTCACCT
>WBNH01010566.1:0-13243 GCA_013401255.1 Urocolius indicus | reverse complement strand
CGCGCCGCCGCCGGCTCGGCGCAGAGGCGCCAGCGCCGCGCACACCTGCCGGCCGCGGCAGCGTAACGGCGACCGGCCGCAGGGACCCGCAGGGACCGGCCCCGGGGCGCAGCAGCCGCGGCTCAGGAGCACCGCTCCACTGCGGGAAAAGGCGTGAGGGAAGCGGGAGTGTAAGTGGGGAGCGCTGGTGGTACCGAGTGCAGCTCAGGTGAAAGGAGGCGCTGGGGGAAGGTGACACGAGTGTAGGTGACTGCAGTAGCGTGTTAATGCAGTGCACTGCATGTGGTAAAATAGCTGCGAGAAATGGAAAAGAGGTTGGTGATTCGTCGCTGGTGCAGCAGCTGAACAGGTGAGGTAAAGTGTGAGAAACTGGATTTTCTTACTCTTTAAAAAAACCACACAAACAAGCTCCTGCCGTTGAATTCGGGTAGCACCTGCTTGTGTCTGTAATGAAGGAACAAGTACAGGTACCTGGCACTATGCTCCCTTCTCCTTTTCCTCGTGCTTCTGTGTGTTCCTATCTCCTCCCATACTTAATCCAGACTAGCACTAGTGTGAACATAAAAACACAACATCCATGTCAGGGGGATGGTTCTGAAAAAATCTTATTTTCATGTATATTTAAGTAGAAAATAATGATTGTTCCTCCCTTACAGCTTTTGATCCATGCAATAATAAAAGCAATGGCCTTCGTACTCCACATAAAATTGGATATGGAGATTAGAAACAAGTGCAAACCATCAGAGGTGATGAAAACCCCGAGGAATAGTTCATTTTCAGATGAATTAGGCTCTATCATTGCTGTAACCGATGAGGAGCAAGATGACTTACCTTATGATGGAGATGTAGAAATAACCTGTAAATACAGTAACAGTCTGGATAACTGCAAGGACTGTACTTGTACAAAAGACACTTCTGGTATTTTAAGCCTGGCCTGTTCTGTTAGCAAAAACATAAAAGCAACAGCAAATGATGGAACTTTTCCACAGCCTGAAGAATCCTCCAGTCACCACCGAGGTGCCACAGAAACAAGAGGAATTTTAGCTGAAGTACCCAGAAGTGAAGCTTCCTTTAAGAAGGAATTACCTGTTGGCAGTAGTAGTAGTAAACCAGAGAGCAAAAAACATCTCACCAACCCAAAAGTGTCCAACGTCTTTCTGTGTCATTTGTCTAAGGGAAAGTTAATAAACACGTGCCAGTTAATTGAACATGAGACAATACCAGAGACGCCCTTCAGCGAAAGTATCAGTGACACCGCCAGCACACCTGAGCCTTCAGAAGGTGTCAAAGCCCGCTCAGCGCCCGAGCAATGGGCAGCTAGCTTGGAAGAATATTACTTGGAAAAGCATGAGAAAGGAAATACGGGTGATAAAAATCATTTGCTAAATGCAAATAGAAGTGTTTCAACAAAACCTACTACTGGTAAGTGTGAGTGCAATGAAGAAAATGCACAGCTGATCAATGAAAATGGACATACACGCATCTTCCCAAACGGGAAAGGAGAGAGAGACTTGTTTAAGAACACAGTTTTTCCTTGTGAGCTTGAACCTTGCCAAGATCAAGCTCGCTATTGCCTTCCTGACTGCTCTGAAGTTGCTTCAGAAATTAAAGTACCAAAACCAAGTGACAATAGTAACTCAACTCCTGCAATTAAAAGATCAAAGTCCTTCCCTATTTTGCTACGGAAATCGTTAACTGTGAACAACATTCTAGAAACTAAGAAGCATTTCTATCCTGCTGAAGCAGAGAATCAAGAGGTGAGCATTCCAGAACCGTTGCAACAGCTAGAGGTAATTAAGATGCTTTAAGCAATTGTTAATGCTCCATAGAGTGATGGTTACTGTACGAAGATATTGTGTGTCCAGTAACATATAACAGTTTGTGCAGGCAGTCTGCAGGGACTGGCAAGTCCCTCACTTCAGTCAGCGATTGCTTTCACAAATATAACTGTGTGACTCCATTTATATGGAACTTCCACTACCAAACATTTAATGATGCTCTGGAATATTACTTGTGATTATGAAGTATCCTAGCTGATCATTAGGAAATTCGCTAGTAATTGTCATTTCAACTACATTAAAATTCACCAAAAGTACTAAATTTAAAGTTTTTCTTTAAAATACATTGTCATACTGTGCCTGGGATTATGTTAAATACATTTTTCACATAGAATCATACAATAGTGGTGGTTGGAAGGGACCAACCCCCACATCTTGACGTTCTTCAGCTATTTATACTGGTCTTTAGTGACAAGTCCAATCTTTTTCAAGGACTTGTCTGACAACAGTATCTCTCATTGTGGTAAATTTCTTCTAAAGTTTGTTAGTAATTAGATCGTTAATTTTCCATTTCATGCCCTACCATGGAGTTCACTCAGAGCTACACAGACGCTTAAGTCTGTTCCTAGTTTTGTACCTTAGTCAGTTGCTCAAGATATAAGGTACAAAAAACCCACCAGATCTATTTTGTGATCTTTTCAGACTCCTTTGTCTCCAGGACTATGAATATTTCCCAGAGCTATTTTGTTACCTGCCCATTTTACTTCCCATTTATACAAATCCTCTTTAGGTTTTCACAGCAGCGCGGCAGTATTTAAGCATCTCTGCAATGACACACTAGCCCTGCACTTTTGTGTCACTGCTTTGATATGGTGCTCTTTTGCTAATAGTTGAAAATACAAGGACAAGTTATTTCCAAAAATCTTTGTTGATGTCCACAGGACTTCCATCCATTGCTTCACTAACCAGAGTTCTCATTTTAACAGATACTTCCTCAGTCAGACTTTCCAGATGCCAGCATTGCCATTTCCTCAGGAGCCCCTGGGACATCCTCTGAAGCCTTTACGTTCCCTTCTCCTATCCCTGTACAATCCACACATGATTTGTCTCAAGCAAGTAAATAAAATTTCAGTAACTATGCAAATGACTATTTTATGTAATTTGATAGTACTTTTGGGCAGAGATTTAGGGTAGAAATTCCAATTGATGGGTCTTCTCTTGTATTATGTAGGATTACAGCGTGGAACAACGGCATCAGCATTGCCAGCAGCTGGTACAGTGGAAGCACACTGTGTAACTCCCAACTCACTGCCAGAACTAACACTGGGAGAAGTTATGTCTGAAATACTAAAGGATCAGACAGATCAACTGATAAAGAAAGTAAAGAGCTCCATTTCAATATATACTTTGCACTGATGCTCAAATCCTCTATTCAATTGGCAAATTTGTTTTTAAAAACCAAAATAAAAGTTTAATATTTTGTCTTGAAGGTGGAAGACTTCTATAAGCACATGACCCACGAGACATTCGTGTTACAAGACAACTATCTGGTAAACTAATCTACCTATTTCCAGTTATCTGTAATGCACTTTAAATGCCTGCAGACTCACCATTTACTGGCAAAATACTCCATGTTTTCCTCAGACAGAGTTAAAAATACTCTTTTCTTAGACAGGAATTAGGAAGCGGCTCAGGCAAAATGAAGATAATCAGTAGGTGGCTGGATTCTTAAGTCTGTTTTAAGTATTACAACTCAGAAATCTTGGTGAAAGGCCTTTAGTTGCCATATAAGTTTTGGATTTTGCCACATAGTATATCAGTTCGGAAGCCATGGTTTTCCATCTTAAATTGTACATAACAGAGCAGCACAGAGTACTAAGTGGCCATACCAAATGCAGTCCTGTTCCAAGTCACAGCAGTACCGAAATTCTTACCAACATCACTGCAAACAGCATCTGGCTTACACAGCATGAGCAGCTATCACTGACTTGTTAATTCAATAGCAAATGTCATTATGATTTATTTCTTATTGGTGAAGGCATTAAATGAATTGAAGAGATACCTTGATGCCTTGGAAAGGAATTACTTAACAGCTAGAGAAGAGCACCATAATTTACAGATGCAGAAGTTCAAGGACAAGTCTATCAACACTGGAGAGTTTGATCCTGAAAGGTTAGAAGTGCTAAATAGTACATCAGTGTATTTTCCATATTTTAAGTGTCTTACAAACATAACTTAATTTACCTATTAGAGTTTCTCAATTTAAAATATGATCATAATGTTTTATCTGGTGAGCTAGAGTGATTTAGCCAAAACTCATATCCTACTTATAATCAGGATATCTAATTAATTCAAGTACTTAAAAGGGACTCGGTGAAGTCCATTAATTGGAGCTTTTTTCCCCCCTGTGGGAAGTGTACTGCAATGCCCAATATGGTTAGTAAGAAATATCAGTTCACACAGGTTTCACTAACTGTGTATTGCAATTGGGTTTAGAAAGGTGGAAGGGGAAATATTTAGACTTCACATGCTGCTTGAAGACATCCAAGAACAAACTGATGACGGCAAACACAACGCATTCTCTTCCCTGATGTCCTACCAATCTGCCCAGTCATCATATTCTCCTTGTGAGGTAACTTAGTGAGTTTTCTTATTTATTATATTATTAACATGCTATCTAAAAGCATCATGCTCTTATTAGAGGAGAACATACAATAGAACAACCACCCTGAGGCTCTTGAGACTTCTATTAGTAAAACAGGAAGATTGTAGTCCTTTGATAGCTTGTTACTTCAAAGAACATTCTTAATCCCAGATTCAAAAGCATTTATTTCAGAGTAAGCAAATATGAGCAGGTACTTTACCTTTCACAAAGCTGTCTTTTGGGGAATTAATCATTTAGTTGGAACAAATGTTACTTGGTCTAAGACTCTTGAACTGCAGAATTACAAGACCAATCATGACATTGCTGTAGAAAATTGACTTTACTGCTAAGCACGGTCGTATTTTGTCCTAGACCATAAATGCGCAAAAAAAGTCTTAAGGCCTTCTACAAATCTACAGATAAGTATCAACAAATACTTTCATAGTCAATGTTTTAGCAAACATTTTTCTCCAACTCCCAAGTCAGAGATGCTCAGAATACGCTGTCTGGTAGAAGTCATGTATTTGCAATGCAATGACCACACTACGTGTATCTGTGCTATGGTTACTTTGTCCAGAGTTCAGTCCTTCCAACCATTCCTGATCCTCCAAGAAGAAGAGATATTGAAACTACGTTTGTTCACAAGAACAAGGAGAGAGAAACAAGTGAGAATACTCGTGTAATGCCACAGACAAATCCATTTTTTTCAGAAGGCAACCACTACAATCTTCATCACATGTAAGCAACAGCTTGGAAACCACTATTGAAGTTTCTATACGAACTTACCTATAGAAAATTGGGATGTCTGAAATCCCTGAAAGCAACAGGAATATTTCTAGAATAGAACTTTTATAGCATTTATGACTATGTACCAAAAAATTCCTTCCAGCCTGGCATTTCTACTTTTCTGGGTCTTAGGGACCTCAAAGGATTTCCTGAAGACAAACACTACCATCAGTTGTGCTAGGAGTTAAGTCATACCTCTGTGTAAAATACATTGCAACCACACAAATTCAGAATGTGAATGACTAGTCCAAGCACATTAAAAGTGCCATAAAAACAATTATTTGCCAACACTTGTGAGGCATTTTTAAATAAACAAGGGAGGGATGCATATATTTACATGATAAGCCATGAAAAAATTGTGAAATAATTCTAGATACCAACTCTGCCCTGCTGGGGAATATTTAATAGGTGTTAATCATCTCAAGGAGAGCTGAAAAATAAAATAAATGGTTTTCCCTTAAACAATTAAGGTTACAAAACAGAGCTGAATCAACTTCCAGAAAAGAAATGGAGCTTCTGGGAAGAAGAGCTCTGCTAGCAACCAATCATTCTTCCAGCACAATGGTATGAGATGTTCCATACTCCTTTGGTTTTTTTTTTTAAACTTCTAATATTTTACTCAGCTTTTAGATCACACAACATTTTTCTCTACAGTTTTTGTACAGCATGATGGCTCAGCTTTTGAAATACAACAGCAGATCCTAAGATTGCCCGGTTGGTTTCCCAAAGAGAAATTTAAGGACTCAAACATTTTTGAAATCTGTGATAAAAGTTCAGTTCTCTCACACTTAACTGTGTTTGCTGCCTTGCCTTTATTATTTGTTCAGAAAGCAACAACCTAAAAGAAGTTGCCTGCCTACAAAAACATTTCACCTTAACTTTATATTAATCCTTTCCAAAGCAATACGAAAACCTGTCTTGACTTCCAACTTCACAAAAAAGCACTCCTGTTTTGTCTAGTCTGCTTTACAATTAGAATTGTAAATAGGTGAATCGAATTGGAGAGTTGATGGCAACTGAAAGCAATATAGAAGTGACATGCAAATGATGCCACTGTTTACGCTATCGTGTTTGATATGTAATAGTCACAGATACACAGTAATATAAACAGTCTTATCTAAATTTGTTTTGCCTTCTGGGTGCAACAGAGATTCCTTTCACCAGAGGAAAAATATGGTGCTGAAGGTCTTGCATCCCCTAGTCAGGGTACATTAAGTCAAAAACTCAACGCTGATGAAGGGAGTATAAGGTAAGTGTACATATTTTGGCTTGTCATAGATGTGGTTTTCTACAGAAAAGTGAACAGATACATGCATGTACACTGAGATGTGTCTCTGCTGGGCTCTGCATAAAACACTGAATAATGTCTTTAATACATACAAATGAGAGGATGATCTATATTCAAGTTTATCACCAATGAAGTTATGCAATATACCAGATGACCAGAGAAATGGCAAAACTTCCATCAATTTCATTAAAGAGAGGATTATATTACAAAGCAGCCCATCTCAGTGGACCAGTATAAGATTCATGGTGCTTAAATGGCACAGGGATATTTTAACAGTGTATTAAAAGAAGAGGCTTTGTCTATATTCTATATTGGTTCTATATTCAGCAATGTATATCAGTGTCCACAATAGGATGTGAGTCAGCAATGAAAAATACTTCAAGTAATCTCTGTCATGAACTAATGTAGCAGGCCTGGAAGGACAGTATATTGATACATCTGCACATATTTCAAGTGTAAGGGTCAATCTGTACAGTTCAATTTACTTAATCATGGTGACATTTCTGTAATTCTACATGAGTCATTTCAGAGTTGGAAATTTTGGAAAATTAGTCTCCATCCAAAGCTAGAGATACACTGTGTGTGTCTTATGACACATGCGCTGTAGAACACAGGAATACTCATCTAAATATGCACTCAGATTACTTCATAGATTAGAAGTTTATGTTTATCCAGTAAAACTCACCTAGCTTCCTTTTTTTTTTTTTCTTTATGTCATTTAAAGTTGGTTTCATCTTCCAAGCATTATTTTCATGAATGGGTGGAAAATTCTTTCACATGAATTTGATGCTACCTGTATGCTCCAAGTTCAAAATACATGTCGAGTAACAAAAAAAGGAAGCTTCTTTTTTACCACCTTTTCTGATAATTGATACAGGTAGAGTTCTTCATGTGCAATTTCTACTTAACTAAAAATGGTCAAACACAAATATAAAATGCTTATAAGTCTCATCATATAGATCATATAGATATTAAAACATCATTCTGTTTTCATGCTCAAAGAAACACAAACATCCAGGAAGGGAAAGCTGGAACGCGTACACTCTTCATTCAGAGAAAACTAACTGATACATCAGATACCAGCCTGAGTAAGTAATGATGGCATACAAGGTCAGAACTGTGCTTATACCTACTACGGAATCCTGTTAAACACATTCCTGTCACATCTCAGCAGCATGAACGTGGGTTTGTAGTTTTAACAGACGTTACTGCTTAGCACAGCACAAGACACTAACAACAAAAAGGACATTAAAGAAAACACCAAGACAAGTCAAGTTCATTGTGGAAATCTTAGTGACAGACCAAGATGTAATAGACAAGCTGCAGCACAATCTCCAGTTAGATACGAGCAAGTTTTAACTGAGGGTCTACTCACACAACTTAATCTAAGTTGGTCCTACTTTGAGAGGGGATTTGGCCAGACTATTTCCAGAAGTCCCATCCAACCCTAATTCCACCTTTTTAGACAAGTTTCCAAATATTACTAACATTTTCCAAATCATAACAGTGGTGTTCACATGTGCTTTGATTTTGCTTTTTCTCCTTATTGTGCATTTGTGTCCTAAAAGAAGATTCCAAACTTGATGACTGAATTCAATTTCCTTACTCTGCTTGAAAACAAAGGAATAATTTTCCTAAGATTTTTATCCATCCAGGATTGACAGAGAGAGGGAAATATTGTCCTTCCTTAGTCCAGCTCCTAATAATACAATTTCACCAAATGCAAACTAGAGCCCACACAGGCTGCTGTGAGCTAGTTAAGTCAGCTGTCACGTCATCCAAGACTCCAGCTCTTGGAGGCTCATTAAGAATCAGTTGATATTAGTTTCTCTTTCCTATTTTATATTTCCACTGCAAAAAAATCTGAGGCTGTTAATACCCAACAACTAAAAGAGAACAGCATGAGCTATGCCAGGTTCAGTTTTAAGTCTGAATATGTAGGTTATTTTTACCTTGGGTCTACCTTTTGTCCTTGGCTTCTCTGTGACATCTTTTCACTTTAATATAACACACAGGCCATTATAGTTAGTACTGGTTTGTGCTACAGCAATACTAGATGCTCCAAAATTCTCTTGTCACATTCCTCCTAGGCTTTTGTAGCACTTCAACTTGGAGCAATTTTAACCTTAAAACCAAGAAACTAAGGACAGGGTGATGGAGAGTGTAGTTTTGTTTTAAACAGCAGCTCTAGGACCAGAAACAACAACCCTCAAAAAGCTCCTACATTTGAGGCTTATGCTTAGGGCTGAAAGCCAAACTTAAAAGTTCAATCCTCAGCTATGAAATGGAGGAAAAAGTATTTTCACATTGCAATAGTGTTAATGGCAGCAAAGGGCTCAGAAATTATGGTGCTGAAAGCCAAGTAATTACTTAGGTACACAGGCCAAAATTTCTAGTATTTCAGACCTTTCTAATGTATTTTGGGGGCTTTAGGCAGCAATTCAGAAGACATCTCAACCTGTGAGTGTGACCATGATTTGCAAAGCAAGGAACTCAGAAACTGCAAGATTGAAAGTTATAGAACATTCAGTACAAGATTACATGGAGAGATAAAAGGTAAAATGATTGAAAAAATATTGACATTTATACAACATTATCCTTGTTGATAGTGTTTGTTTTTCTAAACAAGGTGTCTTTGTGTCCAGGACTTAGAGGCAGATGCCCTAGAGGAAGCAGAGATCAATTTCAACTGAGGAATTACAAAGAATCTGTTCAGTCTTGTGCTCTATGTAGGAACAAAAGCTCTGGTTCATCCTGTTAGGATGATGTGTTACTGAAATGATTGCCAATCACAGTGCTCAATTCAACAGCAAATTCAAACAGCTTAATCTGTCCTCATTTACAAAAAAAAAGTCTTAAACATACTCTGCTTTTATTCAGTAGTGATAGTTGCTTCAATTTATGCTACATAGAGAAAAAGGCTAAAACAGTGAAAAAAAAAATCACTTCATTTCTGCATTTGTTTTAAATATGGTCTCAACAATTCCAGCTTACTCACAGAAAAGATTCTCCACTGAAAAGGCTCAGAAAAATCAACAACCACATAAACTTGGAAACAGACAGTCTGAAAGGTAAACTGTAGCAATAACTGTGTAGTACAAAAGAAAATGCCATTGCTGAAGACGCAGGGGAGTTTTTGTCCATGCACAAGTTCCTTCACAAGTGGAAGAACATTTTCTCATTCACAGTCTATGCTGTATATTAGAATTTTACTCAATAGGGTAAATAATTTAATTAAGAGCAAGTGGAAATATTTGTTAAAAGTAGTTCTTTAATCTTTCTAATTTAATCAGAGTCCACACCTGACTTCTTTAGCTGACATACTTAGTAAAAGAAAAATTAAATGTAAATCACATTTGATGAAGAGGATGTTCCCATTTAGAGATTCAAAAGCAGGAATGTATTATTTAATATTCAATTGTTTGACAACAACTATTTCTTTGTAAGTAGTAGTCCTACTTTTAGAACTGCCAGCACTACTCAGTAACAGTAATTGACTGGAAGTACAGGAGCTGCACTCAAGACTCAATGCAGAAACCACTCTGCAAGAAAAGGTTACAGCACCAACAATGTGATGCTCTTACAGGAGATTTACTGACTGCATCCTAGGACGTTTTCTATCTATCAGTATTTCTGTTAGATCTGTAGATATGTTTTACAATTAAATGAAAAATTCTACTTGCTGTAAAATTAACCTGAATAAGCCGCTATCAAGGTGCATTTCTTTTGCTTATTAAAATTGTTTGTACTTTAATCTATATATCTTATCTCTAGACAAAACCTGGAGGCTGCCAAAACCTGCTGTTCAAGCACATATGATAAAATTATCCTTTCACCTCAATACTTACCCATCAAGAAGTCTGCCCGAAGCAAATCTGCAGTCAACATCAGAAACAGGAATGCCAGTGATTCCAATGCAAATGTAAGACTTTAGAGTGAAAATTAAAAGCCACACAACTATCCTGGGAAGAGTACATCCCCACATCATGGCACTGTTGAACATTCCTGTTCTTATCAGGTTTATTATTACAGCCTAAGCATGTCTAGTCCATTTAAGGATAAGAGGAAGTTAAAAAAAAAAAATCAGTATATTATTTCATATGGATGAATTACAGACTCTTTATGCAGTTCAGTCCCTGTATAAATGGTGCAAGTGACAGAAAAAGAGCCCTGGATCTTACCTCTGGAATTACGTTTCATCTACTGAAACAAGGAATGTCATTAGCCACACAAACCACTATCAAACCAAAAGAAAAGCTTCTCAGTGGAACAGACATGCACCACACGGGGCCTCCTAATTTAGAAAGATGTAAATATCCCTCACTTCAAAGGATTACACAGAGAGAAAAATAAATAGCATACTTCCAACTTGAATCTTGGAGCAGTGTATCACAACTCAAAATTTTTACTACTGAACATGTATTCAGAGTGAAAATGTTACATAGAACCTTAATATGACCATCTGTTCTACAGCTACGTAAACATTTTATGTTAACAAGACTATATTTTATTATTCCCAACAGATTTTAAGTTCTGCCCTGGATCATGCTATACAGACAGCAAACAGTTTGAAGGAAGCTACAGAACGAATAGCACAAGCAGTTTCAGAAGATCTAGCTAAAGTTCAAAGATACCACCTCTAATAACCCAGTTTCAAATGCTATATTGTTTCACTGATACTGTAGTGTCAGTGTTTCTGCAAGTATAAAATTATTAACACAAACACCGGAAAGTAACTAACTTGGCTTCTTCTGTAATCATCAGTACTAAAGTAAACCAGTGCACATTCCTCCTTCACATGTTTACATTGTCTCAGAACTTAAAACCAAATGACTAATTCCACTGAAAGTCTTCAGTACATTGGCTAACCCCTGTTACCGTGTACCTTCCCAAAGCACTCACTTAAGAAAACTTAATAAAATTTGGTTTAAACAAGCAAAGTTAACTTAGAGTTGTGATTTCTTCCCATCCTCTCTGTCATTACTACATATATTTTCTTCCCATAGCTTAACAGCAGCTGCTAAAGCACATCAAAGGGAAACAGCCTCTGCATCAGAGACATCTGTAAGCATCATGCTAACATACCAAGTCATACTTAGCATATGTAATTATCTTTAGAGTGCTCTACATTAAGAGTTGTTTGGGTTTGAAATACTTCCTTGCATGTCTCAGTAACTGAGTAATGCCAAGTAATACCATTTGTCATCTATGTGTTTTTAACAATTGAATTGTCTGTTTCTTCGGCATGGTGTCCTCACACTGTCAGATGTTTCTTGTTGTGAGATTGCATCTGATGGTAAGTAGGCTGGCAAGTTTTAAAATACTGTAGAAATACAGTGAGCCAATGTAAGTCATTTGTTATTTCCCTCCTGAAATCCATTTAACTGTAGAGATTAAAGGTAAGCAGGAGTTAATGTGAACCTTTATTATCAGGGATGATATTCAGAGTCAATTCCAAAATACACAGGGACTGATGGAAATCATCCCTTCAAGTGAGAAGTGACAGTGTGTTGCTTAAAAAAAAAAAGACAGTAGTTTTCAGGCAAACCTGAGAGGTTTCAGTTGATGGATACAGAGATAACCCAGCCTTGACTCACACAAGGGTGACAGCTAAACTCGCTGCTGTGTGCCATTAACTTTCTCACTGGAGCCTTTTTTCAGAGTTTTTTCTACCTTCACCACCACTGACAATACCTTTACTCTGAACTTTTATTATGATACAGTTGCTAACTAGAATTCAGGAAAACATTGTAAATATTTCTGCTTTTTTTAACGTTTTGATGCATATTATATTTGAGAAACCAGTAAAATTTAACAGTGTTGTTCTGTATCTCAGTTGAAAATAAAACCATGTAGGTACACTTGAAAGCTACAGCCACTTAGCATGCCCCACATCCTGCAATGTTTTAGAACCATTATACAACCTTCTCCCATTTCATCCCCTCCGATATAAAGGGGGAATTGGACCTTTTTCCACCTTTTAATTATTTCTGAAATAACTTACCTACCAAAGATGTTCTCTTAACCTACTACCTAACCCTTCTGCAAAGCCAAAAATGAATACCCTTCAGTTGGAAGAATTTAAATGAGCACCCATAATCTATTCCATTTCGCTATGACACCTCTCAGATTCTATTTACAACAAACATTTCAAGGCACGTGAATGCAACAACTCTTCAAAAGGTTAGTAAGTTTACAAGGGAGCAATTTTCTAAGACGAATCTAAACATGACTTGTATTAAAGAATTAATACCATTTAGGATTTATTTGATCACATTCAACACAAATTTACGTATTTCTTTCTTTATACATAACGAAGTAGAAGAAAACAGTAAATTCTCTTGAACTCATCACGTTTTGGTGTTTGGCTTGCTTTTTGATTTTCTTCTAGAACTTACCAACCCATTTGAAAGATTCAACTGCTACTCTTCCTCTCTTTTTCCCCTGTCCCTACTCCCTCCAGAAGAGAATTTATGCTATCACAGGCAATTCAACTTAAAAAATAGATGGACTAGACAGACACAGTCTTAAGGAAATTTCCAAGAAATTTAAGATTTTTTAAAAGCTTTAGTAATAACCCCTGCATATACTTAAACATGAAGTGTACTTCAGTGCACAGTTGACAGTGTTTCTTCAAAGTTATTTATTGTTATTAGAACTGCTAGACTTCCATAAGCTTCCTCCCTTACCCCACCACCTTCTAAAACCCCTTTTGATTTTTCACAGTTACATATATATATATATATA
>WBNH01010565.1:293747-305073 GCA_013401255.1 Urocolius indicus | reverse complement strand
GGGGGGGGAAGGGAGGAGGGAAGGAAGAAAGGAGGGAAGGAAGGAAGGAAGGAAGGAAGGAAGGAAGGAAGGAAGAAAGAAAGAAAGAAAGAAAGAAAGAAAGAAAGAAAGAAAGAAAGAAAGAAAGAAAGAAAGAAAGAAAGAAAGAAAGGGAAAAAAAATCAACCAAGCAAGCAACCAAAAATCACCACCGAAAGTGTTGCTTGTAGGATGTAATTCATAAACATGGGTTTATGTGTTTTGTTTTGTTTTTCTCATTATTTTTTTTCTTGATTATGCTTTAAAATATAAACTGACAAAGCATTTCTTGCTCCAGCTGCACAACATTGTGCTCTTGCAGCAGCCTGTGTGATTGAGAGGCTCACGCAGTCTCCTTGTTCATTAGGAGAGGGAGGCAGACGAACAGCATGGGTGGCAAAATGTCACTGACAGTGAAAACTTGTTTGGGAACAGGATGCAGCTACCTTAGGTGTTAATTTGGCCCTTGATTACAGCAGGGTCTGAACAGCTCATGGACTTGTAAGAAAAACATTTGTGCTCACAGTCTGCAGGACTTGAGGGGACATCAGGGCTCTGATTTTACAAAGAAGTGAGATTTAAAAAAATTAAAATTATTTACATCAAGTCGCTATGGGAGTCTTGGGAAGGAAGGCTTGAATTCACATTTCTCATGCCCTACATTTCTCTCACCTTGCCCACACATGAGTTTTCTTTGCTCCAAAGTTTACACCAGCTCTGTCCAGCTTAATCTGTGAGGATTTAGGTAGCAGGATGTATTTTTAACTTTTTTCACTTTGATGAAACTCTGCGTCTCCAATAAATTATATAATATAGAGCAGAAAACTTCTAGCTAGAGCAAGCTAAAAATATATGATTTTTCTTTTTTTTCCCTCTCCATCACAGTTCCTGTTCCCAAATTACACTTGCCTTGTGCAGAGTCTTAGAAAGCTGACACAGAACAAATTGTCCTATGTAAATTGCAAGTTTCCCTTCTGATTGACAGCAATCCACAAAGATGGACTAATTCCAGAGGAAGTCAAACACAGACTGTGTCACAACTATTAACCTAGTTTTAAAGATGTTCCAAATGACTACTGAGTTGCCAGTGCATCCTTCATATAACGGTGCACGCAAATCCAAAGTAGGGGAGCCAGACGGAGTACCCGTGAGTGAGACACAGTGGCTACAGGTTGTATATGTGCAGTTTTCCTCTCCCGTCTGCTGTGCTAGGGAGGGACAAGCACGTACTCCTCAGTCCTTCCTGGAGACTTTGATCCTGAAGACATGCAAGGGGCAGTCAAGCGTACAACCAGTTATGTTCTTTCTGTCTGTTTTGGCTGCGGTTGTACTTAACCAAAACAGGTTATCAAGGCAGTAAGGGCAATGATTTTTTAAAATTCGTGTGAAAGAAGAGAAGAGAGAATATAGGCTGCTGTAAAATTGGTCTTGTCACACAGCTCATTTGATTCTGCCACTCCTTGCCACAGACCTGTGGTAGTTTAGCCCTGGCTGGGTGCCTGATGCCCACCAAGTTGTTCTGTCACTCCCTCTCCTAAACTGGACAGGGAAGAGAGAAATATAATGTGAGGTTTGTGAGTCAAGACGAGGACAGGGAGATTACTCAGCAATTAGTGTCACGGTCAAAACCAACTCAATATGGGGAGAAATGGTTTCATTTATTAATGAATAACCAGAACAGAGCAGAGAAATGAGAAATAAAACCGAATCATAAAACACTCCTCCCCACCCTTCCCTCTTCCCAGAACTCTCCTTCCTTCCTCCCCAGCAGCACAGGGGATTGGGGTTACAGTCAGTNTGGCCTGGGCTCCTCTCTCCTCATGGGCTCCCAGGTGCTGCCAGGAGTTTGCTCCAGGGTGAGCTTACCACAGAGTCACAGCCTCCTTCAGGCATCCTCCTGCTGTGGCGTGGGCTCCTCCATGGGCTGTGAGTGGGTCTGTGCTCCTCATGGCCTCCATGGGCTGCAGGGGCACAGCTGCCTCACCATGGGCTGCAGCACAGGGCAGAGGGGAATCTCTCTTCCAGGGTCTAAACACCCTCGTCCTCCTCCTTCTCCACTGACCTTGGTGTCTGTGGAGACTTTCTCTCCCTGTTGCTGCTGCAATTCAGCAGCTGCCCAGCAACTTCTTCCCCTTCTCCAAGGCATTATTCCCAGAGGGGTTACCTCAGTCACTAATTGGTCAGGCTTTGGTCAGCTGTGGGTCCGTCTTAGATTTGACTGGCATGAGCCCCATCAGCTACAGGGGAAGCTTCTGGCAGCTCTTTGTTTAAAGAATCCACCCCTGTAGCCCCCAGGTACCAAAACCTGGCCAAGGCAAAACCACTACAAGAGCCCTGACTGAGTTTATCGAGGTCTCCCTTTGCAAGTGATAATAAACCTAATAGCTGCCCACAGCTTAATATTTTTTCTTGCACTACATATGTTCACTTTTGGTCTTTGGATTTTTTTTTTCTCCAGTCTCCATCTGTTCTTTTGCCTTTGAGGTACTTTAGTTACCATGGAAATGACAACATCATCTGGATGGGTGGAGCTTTGTGCAGTGTAAAGTTGGTTTCCTATATAAAAAGGTTTGCAAGGTATGAGAATGGCTGACAAAAATACAGCATTTATATGACAGCTTTTCATGGTTTAGGTGTGCAACAGAGAGAGACCTGTGTGAGCTTGTGAATGCATGAGGCACGATGTACCTGTTGCAGGAGGTACAACCTTTAGTTGCAAAATGGCTTTTGTTTGAGAAGACTCTATTCTAATACACTTTCTCTGAGTCCTATGGTTGTCAGGTGGGTCAGTCAAAGTGGAGAGCTCATTCCCTGGAGAAGTCCATTGTCATCCTTGACGTGAATAAAAATAGGAGTTAATTTAGTGAGTGGTTGCCATATAGGCTTTGCTGTCTGATTATGTGTGTGGCATTGCCTTCTTGGTCTCTGGGAGATGAGTTCCTTTAACATGTTCACATGACAAATGCTGCATGATCAATACAATACAGAGATCACTTAAAGCAGTTTTACTTGAACATTACATGTTTAATCTCAACAAATCTGGCAAATTCAGGGCACAACTCTTGTTTATAACAGATCCTATTTCAGATTTGACCCCATGGACTTCAGCACAGTCTCAGAAACTGTTATTCACCCCTGTAACACCTGGAGATATGGATTACACAGCCCCATGGAGATGAAGGTATTTTAAATGAATTATGATTTTTGGCAAAAGATCTTAACACAAGGGCCAAATATGTCAAGGAGATGAGAACTTGGCCCATGAAGCTTAAATATTAAGTCCTGTACAGTCTCCAAAAAGCTTTTAAAGTAGTTCATATACTCAGTGAATGTCTCTTGAAGAATTTGAAGTGCTCTCTGTGTATCTAATCAAGTGTGTGGATGGGGCCAGGGAAAAAGTCACAGGAAAGGTTTTAACACAGCTCCCACTGTAACTGAAGGAACAGGAAAGTGATAATTCATCAGAGTATGTTCAAACGTGTTCCTGGTGGAGAGTCTCTCAAACACAGGTACATCTGTCTGTCTGGCACAGCATTTGGTTCTTAGAAAGTTTGCTGAGAAGAGAGTATCTCATAGGAAAAAAAAAAAAAGGAGTCCCATGCAAAGTCCATGGGGATGATTTTGATCAGTGCTTAGAGTCTACTGGAGAGAGGAGTGTAAGGTGAAGTCTCTGGATCTTCTATTCTAAGATTAATTTGCCATATGAGTAGAGTAATAGCTATTTGTTTATCTCTATTATGGTTATTTTTAGATTCTCTAACTCCAGCTGCAGTCAGTTTCTTACCACAACAATTCTTTTGAAAAACAACCTCTACAGAAACACTGGAAATCTCTTATGTGGAAAAAAAAACCCAAACAACCCCTAAACCCCTAAATAACATATCAGCTAGCATTAGAAAACCTTCTCAAAGGCACATCCCAGCAATAACAAACTCATGATTCTCGGAAAATGTAGAAACTGGTGGTGGTGGTGGTGGTGTTTTGCAGCAATCCAGGACAATCCATCTCTTCATTCAGCATGGATGACAAACTCCAGGGCCAGGAACTTCTCAGCAATCTCTTTTGATTTCTTTTTTGTGCCTTACCTGTGGAGAGCTGAGTCATTCACATGTCAGGCACCATCTTGGCTAACACATAAGCAATTACACCAGTGAACTCTGTAGCAAGAAGTGTGACTTGCAATCTCTGCCAAGAGTTCTGCTCAAAGGGAGCACAGGAGTGCTCATTGGACAGACTCATCAGGAGAAAATGAGCACCTAAGGGGAGAAATAGGCTGTCTTCAACCCTTTTAGAGACAGAGATGTCTGAAACAATACCTCCACAAAGGCTGTTGACAACCGGGGCCGTGTCCCAGCATTGCAGTGTCATGAATGTCGTACATGAAAAACTTTAATAACCCATTAGCTGCTTTCAGTATTGGTTTGTCTCTGGAACAGTTTGCATCCAAGCCCTGTGTGGAATGAGTTGGAGTCATAGAAAAATAGGGCTCGGAGGAGCTGGGATAGATCACCTCCAGCACCTCTGCCACTTGCTTGTACTTCTTGTAAAGCAAGTGTTAGATCTGAGAGGATAGCTTTGAAACACCTTGAGCAGAGTCCTACATCTGGGAAGGAACAACCCCATGCACCATCACAGGCTGGGAGCCAACCTGCTGGAGAGCAGCTCTGCAGAGTTGGGAATCCTGGTTGATAATAAACTAACCGTGAGCCATCAATGTGTCCTCGTGGAGAAGAAGGCCAATGGCATCCTGGGATGCATCAAGAAGACTGTGGCCAGCAGGTCAAGGGAGGTTCTTCTCTCCCTCTGCTCTGCCCTGGTGAAGCCTCATCTAGAGTCCTGTGTCCAGTTCTTGGATCCCTAGCTCAAGAGGGACAGGGAGCTGCTGGAGAAAGCCCGTGCAGGGCTATCAAGATGATCAGGATACTGGAATATCTTCCTTATGAGGAAAGCGTGAGACCTGGGGCCATTTAGCCTCAAGAAGACTGAGAGAGGACCTTTTCAATGCTGATAAAGAAAGCATGAGTGTCAAGAGGATGGGGCCAGTCATTTCTGTGGCTGTCAGTAACAAGACAAGGGGCAATGGGCACAAGCTGGAAGACAGGAAGTTCAACTGGAACACGAAGAGAAATGGCTTTGCTGTTCACGGGTGAGTGAGCCCTGGCCCAGGCTGCCCAGGGAGGGTGTGAAGAATCCTTCTCAGGAGGTGTCCAAAACCATCAGGATGCATTCTTTTGCTCCTTGATCGACATGAACCTACTCGAGCAGGGGGTTGGATGAGCTCTAGAGACTCCTTCTGATCCCTAACATCCTGGGATTCTATGATTCTGAGACATAGCCAAGAGCAAAAAAGCCCTTTTCTAGCACAATATAGCCAGCTAAAAGCAAGTGGGGATTTAGTAGTGGATAACTTCCAGGCATCTCATTGATGCATTTCAATGCTTCTTGCTGCTTGGCTTTCTGTCTTATCAATCTTAAAGCTGAATTTGATTGTGTTACTTCAGAAGTCTTCAATCATTTTCCCAAAGGGTCAGTTTTCCTGAAGTCTCATTTAGGGAGTCACAGAGCCTGCTGTCAGGTCCTTTGTCAGGATGAATGGACACCAAATGTGGTCTTCACCTGTTGCAGTGCTCCTCACAAAAGAATGGCATCTTCTCCAAAGGAAAGGAGGAGACATTCTTCAGCCAGGAGCTCAGCAGTCTCCAGCACAATGTACACAAAATCAAGATCCAAAGAAAGAACAGATATGAGGAGACACAGACTAGTCTTAGATGTATAAATATATTTTTCTTACATTAAACATAGGATTGTTAGAATGTAAATTCCAGTTGTCTCTTCCCCTTGAGCTCACAGTAGAAATGCAGCCTAACTGGGATTAATCCAAGTATGGAACAAAAATCTGTGGATCTTTCCTTCAAATCTGCTGTCCAGTTGAAGCCACAGCAGGGACAGCAGGTCCCTCATTCAGTAACAGGTCTTTCCCTTGCTCTTTCTAAGAGGCATTCTACAGTTCAGATGTAGCAAGAAGAAAGAGTTGATTTTTTTTCCTGACTTAGATCTTCTTAAGGCTATACACTGTAAAAAGTTAAAACCTTAGGAGCTCATCTTTGATGTACCTGTTTTTAATAAAGTATTTGTGTTCTACTTTTTGATTACAGCTCTGTGAGCAATCATCTTCTTGATCTTCTAGCCAAGCCTCTCAAGGGAATATAGATGTTTTTCTTTGAGGTTATTCAGCTTTATTTTTTTCTTGGTTTTGTTTTTGTTTTTGTTTTTTTTTTTTCCTCACCAAAATGATTGAATTAAATGTGTTTCTTTTTGTTATATTTTCATAATTTTAGATAAATATAGTAACTAGAGAATGCAAAAATAAGAGATTTTGACTTAGGGAGATATGTCTTTTCTAGCCAAAGCATTCAAAGCAATTAAATGAATGAATTGACATGTAGTTTCAATAGGTACAAATCTGTGGGGTTTTTGTTGGTTTGGTTTTGTTGATTTTTTTGGAGGGGGTGGGGAAGTATCTATTAGTTTACAAATTGTTACCAGGATCTAATTAAGATTAAGGTGTTAAACTGACATTGAAAACTGGAGTGAAGGGTTTGGGATGTGGGTTTCACATGTTCAGCATTTTTCACCCTTTCAGGAAGAGGGGAGAAGGGGTTTGTATCAGCTGCACCCTGTACATTGTTTTCTCCTTCGTCACCAAATGCCAGGAGTTGCAGTAATCCATCCTGGAAGTGACAAACATATGATACCATACGGCCTGATCCTGTGGGAGGAAGGGTGGAATTTCCTATGGGTGCAAATGTCTCAAGAAAAAGGATATTTTTTAACCCTGGAGTCTCCTCCTGTCTGTCCCAGGTTAGTGACCAACGGACAACGATTACAAGGCTTTGAAGCACTTCATTAGTCTTCTCTAGTAATTTCAACAGTTTTTATTTTATTTCTCTGTTTATTCCAAAGGGATTGTTGTGTATTTGGACTCAGGTAGGAATCATTCCCACATTCAAAAGACTAGAATATTTTTATCCTTATTTTACTGATTAGGTATTCACTATCTGTTACTTGTACCCTTGCTTCTCATAATCCTATTTCTGTCAGAATATACTCTGACCTTTAGCCACAGAAAAAAAATAATCTTGTAACAGGATTTGCAATGAAAATTGGTACTTGTTTGATGAAAGCTGTTTGAATGGCAGTCATCCTCTTAAGGGCAGGATTAAGGTTTCAAGGGTAGAAGGAATGTTGTTATATCCTCATCTGGTGATCGCTGGTGATTGTTGGACAGTCCAGCCTTCAGGTTATCTCACATGCTATGTGATTTATCTGTTACTATGAATCAAGTACAAAAATTTGCTTGCTGGATTTCTTCAACACAT
The DNA here is from genome assembly GCA_013401255.1 of Urocolius indicus. Classification (NCBI taxonomy): domain Eukaryota; kingdom Metazoa; phylum Chordata; class Aves; order Coliiformes; family Coliidae; genus Urocolius; species Urocolius indicus. Next base: position 297,676 of record WBNH01010565.1, on the reverse strand, counting down.
GTTGATAGTCCAGAGAAGTTGTGTGGTTTCTATGTTATGTAACAATGTCTCCTCTCTTTCCCCACATCCCTTTCCAACATTGAGATATTTGAAGCAGAAGCAGAGCCATACCCATCACCTCTGAGATCCCACTTGTGAACACATCTATGAAAACTGAGATATCTTTGGATTTCATAGAATCATAGCATCATTTTGGTTGGAAAAGACCTTTAAGGTCACCAAGCCCAACCACTCACCTCATGCTGCCAAGACCATCACTAACCCACGTCTCTCAGCACCTCAGCTCTAGAGCTTTGGAATCCCTCCAGGGATGAGGACTCCACCATTTCCCTGGGAAGCCTGGGACAACCCTCTCAGAGAAAAAGTTCTTCCTAATCTCCAATCTAAACCTCCCTTGGTGCAACACCAGGCCATTTTTCTCCTGTCCTATCACTCCTTACATGGGAGAAAAGATCAACTTGCACCTCACTACAACTTCCTTTCAGGTAGCTGTAGAGAGTGCTCATGTCTCCTCTCAGCTTCCTATTCTCCAGGCTAAACATCCCTAGCTCCTTCAATTGCTCCCCATCTGCTCCAGACTCTTACCCAGTTCTAGTGTATGTCTCTGGCCATGCTCCAGTGTCCCTCAGTGTCCCTCTGGCAGTGAAGGGCCCAACAATGAACACAGCCCTCGAGCTGCAGCTTCACCAGGGCTCAGTACAATGGGGCAATCACTACCTGGTCCAACTGGTCATACTGTTTCTGACACAAGCCAGGATGCCCTTGGCGTTCTTGGCCAGCTGGGCACACTGCTGACTCCTGTTCAGCTGCTGTTGACCAGCACTCCCCAGACCTTTTGCCTCCAGACATTTTTCCAGCCACATGTTCCGGAGCTTTATAACACTGCCTGGGGTTGTTGTGGTCCAAGGGCAGGACCTAGCACTAGACTATGTTAAACCTCATCCCATTGGCCTCAGCCAATCGCTCCAACCTGGCCAAGACCTTCCAAAGAGTTTTTCTGCCTTCACACAGATCAACATTCCTACCCAGCTTGGTGTCATCTGTGAACTTAATAAGGATGCACATCCAGATACAGTCACTTGCAAATACACCGATCTCCGTGAGTTCAGTGATGTGCTGAGCTTTGCTCCTCATCATGTCGCATGTGAGGTTAAAGGACTCCTTGGTTACCTGGTCACATTATGGCTGTGCAACCTATGATACAGCTTGCCCTGTGTTTCCTTTTGAGGTTTGGCTGATGTGCTTTAGGCATCATATTTCAACATATGGACAGTGCAAAGTTTATTTTGATAGGCATGGAAAGTGTCTGCTGCAGAAACCAGAAAAGTGTTTCTCTCAAACTGTGGCCAATCCATTGTACAGCTGCACCACCAGCTCATCCACTTTCATGAGAGACACTTCTGCTGCTCATTGCAGCCTTTACCCCAGGCTTAGGCTGGAATATAGCTTCAAGAGAGACAGAAAAGGATAGTACAACTGCTTCACCTTGATGAAGTAAGTGCTTCACCCTGGAGACTAGTTCCTCATGAACACTGCTTTTGGTTTGTATTCTGCATACTCTTTCTGGGTCATTTCTCCAAGTGCTTTATAACCTTTTAAATTTACTCTTGCTCTCACAGGAGCACTTGTGGTGTATATATTGTCAGAATTCCCCATGGAATGAAAATTCTGTTTAAAAAAACTTCATCCACCACTCATTAGAAAGTTCCAAGCAATGAAAGATTTGCACGGACAGAGTTCAGACTGTACATTTATTATTGTTGAAGTATCACAGAATCTTAAGGGCTGGAAGGTAGTATGACAATGATCCATATGGATTTCTAATGTTCTTTGGTATGTCCAAAAGCATCTGGGGTATCTCCAGGGAACTGAAGTATATGGCGAAGGACTTCAGCCTTTCAGGAGCAGCCCTTAAAATCCTGACAGGATACTCCAGTGTGTGTGACATGCCAACAAATGTTTGTGCATGGGTAACAAAACTGAGCTCTGAAATGATGCACTTCTTGTTTTGGAGGACTTAGTCTGAAAGCTCAGTCTTAACTCTGTCTCTTTGCTAAAGTTTAGTCTAATGAATCTCACTTAGTAATGGCACTGTGGTTGTTTCAGCACATGTACCCATACCTGAGAGATGGTCCACTAGATTTCTTGTATTCCAGTGTTTCCAAAAGACCGTGTAGACCTGTGAAACTCGCCTGAGCGCTTAGTGCAAATCTTGGAGTGTGTGTTTGTGTGTGGACCTTGGCTTGGATTTGACATATTTATCCCTGTAACACTGCTAACACTGACAGTTTTTGTGTCATGCCAGAAAAAAATTATTTATATCATGTTTACTGAAATCTTCCAAAGTCTGAGCTAGACAGATATCCTCAGTGCTGGATATACACACCCTAGTATCACTTCAAATAACTAGAGAAAAAAGAGGCACATAAATAAAAAAAACTGAGCAAATTAAAATAAATTAGGTTACAGGATGATGGACTCACTTTTATTCAGTCCAGCTCTTCACTAGCACTGCCTTGATAGTGTTCCCCTTCCCCCTTTTGACCTTCTCTTTAGGCCAAGCCTGTGACCTTGGGTGATCCAGCTCACTTTACACCTTGGCCTAATTACAGCTAGAGGAGCAGAGGCTGGAATATGATAACCGTCCACATCTTTATCATAGGTGAAAACAAGCAGAGTAATCATTTAGGGTGACTGAAGTAGGTAAGGCCGAGAGTAATGAGATGGAAAGTTTAGATTGAATATCAAGATAAAATTACCCACAGTACATTCTTTTAGGCAAGGGGATGTATTAAGTCCTAATTAGTGGCAGTATGACCTAATGGCACCACAACTACTGACAGCATTATGGTTCTTTGGCCTATTAAATCATCTTTCAAAGAAGTCGATGGAAGGCTGAACTGGACAAACCACCAGTAATTGTAACAGAAGTACTAATGCTACTGTGAAGCAAGACTGGAATAAATAGGCAATTGCCATGTCACTCATGAGAAGATATTGTACCAGGTAATGATATCAACTGAGCTCCGTACAAAGATGCTTGATGGCATTTTCAAAAGTGCCTAAGTGTCTTAGGAGTCCTAATTCCCTTTTGAAATCCATTATGGTAATTTAGACATCTAAAACTTATTGTATCGCCTATTGAGGATGAGATTTATGAAGCTTCCTCTCTTAAAAGGGCTTGAAATGGCTGTCTAGACACATAGATTCATATTTATGTGGAGTAGTGCAGGCAGACACAGGCTTGCTATGCCTGTTCTTAACAGTAAAGGACTAACAGAAACCATGGTACATGTTAAATTATGTCGGGTTTTTTTGGGGTCAAACAGCAGGGGCTTACCTGTAATTTGCAGTGCAAGCAAATGCTAAACTATGATGAAACTAGGATGAAGTCTCTCGAAGTGGCATTTTGTGGGAAATTTCCTTCTTAATGTTTGTTCTGGTCATACATACATTACAGGAATCAATGTGTGTCACCATCACGTGTAGTACATTTTCAATGCAGAAACAAGTTAGTGGTAGACAAGCATCCAGCCGGGATGATGTAGAAATCCAGAGCAGCAAGAGTACTGTTGCAATTTGCATAAGTAGAAAATATTGTGATTAAAAGTTATTGAAGAAAGCTATCGCTCAGTTGTCAGCTCCACAAGCAGATTCCAGTGATGCCTTTCCACCTCCTGCACAATAATCTCCAGAAGTTCTTTCTAAGAACTGCGTTGAAGTAACCTGTCTTTTACCCTGTTGTCATGGTTTAGCAAGGAGTTGCTTTTGCTTAGTAACAGGGGGAGCGAGTTGCAGTGAAGACCCGGTAAAAGTTTTTTAGACTCTCCCCCGACTCCTGGGTTCAGACCCACCCCCGGCCTGGCTGGGCCAATCTGGCGCCTCTGCGATCACTATTTAGGGACGGGAATTTGAGGTGCCAGGCAGGA